>PVLD010003854.1:0-135153 GCA_004027595.1 Dinomys branickii | reverse complement strand
CTTCCTTTCCCTCTCCCTCCCGTTCTTTTTCTCTCACTCTGACTCTCCAGGGACGTGCTGCCTAGCCCCAGGCCCAACAGCAGCAGGGCCGAGTACCCTTGGACAGAACCCCGTGGCGCTGCGAGCCCTCAGAAGGCTGCCTCTTTAGGCTGCTCCCTCCCGTTGTTATGGTAATGGCAAGCTGCCTGATACACTCCTTGAAGTGCAGTTGTGACTTGGGTGAAAATAAATCTCAGCTAAAGAATACTTGCATCTTGCAGCCTCACATCTTTTGGGTCGTTTCCAGGTATCTGTTTGCTATATTAATAAAGCTTCACATGCTATTACATCTGGTAGATAATTGATTTAATCCTTAAAGGACTCTAGCACTACTATACTGAAAGGTCTATTTTGGGGGCGGGGAGGTGTATTGTAAAAATTCTTTTTTCACCTTATTGCACAATTTTTTAAAATTTTTGTGCTTATGCGATTTTTTTTTTTTTTTTTTGGTCTTTCTGAGACAGGGTCTCATCATGCAGTTCAGGTTGGCCTTGAGCTCACTTTGTAGCCCAGGCTGCCAGGCTGGTCTCAAACTTGCAATGATCTTGCAATGATCCTCCTGCCTCAGCCTCCTGAGTGCTGAGATTACAGGCCTGCATCACCATGCCCGGCTTTTATCCTCCTTATTAATGGTGCTGGGGATCAAATCTGCACCTTGTAAAATTTTAATCCACACAAGAAATAAATAAGAGCGGGAACACTCCAGATCCCTGAACCCCAAGCTCTGGGTGACGCGAACGTTATTCAGGACCTTGAGCATCAGAGATTCTTAGTTCTGAACTGCCACAGAGCAGCACAAACCCTTGCTCGGGTTCTTGTGGGTGGGTCCGCAACAGCAGTAGGAGGTGGGATGCAGGGAGACCCCCACATGGCAAATACCCCTATTTGGCCTCCCATGAATGCTGGACGTTCCATGGCCGTTTCAGCTGCGTGGCTGTGAGAGGCTTTTGATACTCAGAGCTGTCTGCAGACATGGACCCTTCCAGGAAACGGAGTGAGCGGGTTAGGAAGGGTGGGAAGGCAGAGGAGAGGGCCGCACAGGCCTGGTTTTCAGCCCCATGGTCACCAAGCAGACGCCTGGCCAGTCCCAGCTGCAGCAGAGCCACCGGCCACAAGGTGGCAGCCACGCGTCGTTGGTGCCCGACCTCTTGGCGCTTAAAGCCGGGGACCTGCCCGTCTCCACCAGCCGCGTGGGGATGCGTGCTTCTCCTGGACGCTCCCTGGAACTCAACCTGCACCTCCAGCGCCAGCACCACCCGCAGGCCTGCGCGACTCCGCACTTCCCTGTCCTCCCTTCTGAAGACAGATTTGGACCTCTTGCAAGCTCCTGACGCTCTTGGCCTGAAGATGACTCCCAATTTCACCTCTCTGGCTCCAGCTTCTCCCGAGGTTCACATCCCACACCCAATCATTCAGCCTCTCCACACCCCACGGTCCTCCTTCCACGCCCTCGCAGAGCAGTCGGCCCAGCTCCAGCTGCTACTGGTTCTGAGGCCCGCGGCTCCTCCCACAGGAAGCCCTCCTGGCTCTACCCGAGATAAGATCAGGATGGTGTCCACCTCTCGACATTTGCACCACCACGTCCCACGCCAGCCGCCACCATCTCCCGCATGACTGCCAGCCTCGGGCACGCCCCGTGCCAGGGTTTGTTCCGGTGCCAGAGCCAGCGGGAACCTTACTTTTCCCCTCTGCCCTACACTCTAAACACTCTCCACTTGGGCCAGAATAAAAGCAAAATCTTCAGAGAGGGGCCAGGAATGTAGCTCAGCGGCACAGCACCTGCCTGGCAAAGTAGGGGCCCCGAGTTCGATTCCTGGTACCAACAAAAAAAATACTTGGGCATCCAATACTTAGGTCCAGTTTGATTCAGTACAAATATGAGAGCCAGATATGGCAACTTAAACTCCCCAGGAGCCATAATAAGTAACAGTGCCAGGCGTCGTGGCACATCCCAGCACTTGGGAGGCTGAGGCAGGCTTGCTGTGAGCTTGAGGCCAGCCTGGCCTACACAGTGAGTTCACTGTATCACATAGTGACACTCTGCCTCAAAAAAAAAAAAAAAAAAAACAAGCCGGGCACGGTGGCGCATGCCTGTAATCCCAGCACACAGGAGGCTGAGGCAGAGGATTGTTGCAAGTTTGAGACCAGCCTGAGCTACAAAGAGAGCTCAAGGCCACCCTGAACTGCACAGCAAGACCCCGTCTCAAAAAGAAAAAACCAAACAAACAGGGCCAGGGATATAACTGAGCAGCACAGAGGCTGCAAATGCAAGGTCCTGAATTCAATTCCCAGTACCAAGAAATTTAAAAAAAATTTAAAAACAAGCAGGTGAAATGCATTTTAATTATATGCTTTATTTAACCCAATGTCTAAGTATTATCATCACATGGACTCAGTCTCAAAAATGAAAATTTTGTACCTGTTTTTGTTCAAAACCTGTAAAACTGTCTACCTGTACAGTCAGTTCTGACCGCATGAATCTCGCAGCCACCACGCAGACGCATGGCCCAAGCCTCACCCCTGGGTCCGGCCCTGTGCACCTCCCCACTCTGTCCTGTCCTCCCTCCCTCCTCCTTTCGCACAGCCTGCCCCTCACCAAGCTACCTTCCTGGTGGCCACGCAGCTGTCTTGCGCACTGTCCTGCTGTCCCCCAAGGGCCACCCTTCCAGTGATGACCAGTGCACACTGTGCCTGACTCCCCCAGGTCCGCCCCAACCCCAATCTGCACTCCCTGCCCCTCACATGTCAGGTCCTGACGTGTCCCGTTTTTTCTGCTAGGAAATAAGCTCCACACAGGAGGCAGGGGTGTGGGCCTGGCACACACACAGGCCCTGCTTCATGACCCCCCGTGAGTATTTTCTTCTTTTTTTTGAGATATTCTTGCTGTGGCCCAGGCTGGTCTCCGACTCTCAGGCTCAAGTGACCCTTTTGCCTCAGCCTCCTCAGGGTACAGGCACATACCACACACCGGCTCAGGAGCACTGACTGGGTCAATGGGAGGGCAGACAGATCTTCCCAGCAGGGGTTTTCGGCCAGGCTGCAAGCCAGTGTCTCACAGAGCATAAGAACAGCGGTGGCTTGGAGTGATCAAAGTTGGAGCTGTTTCTGCTGTCTGCCAGCAGTCTGCAGAAAGGGCAAACCCAAGGTCAACAAAGGCATTGAGACGAGGCCACAAAGTTGGACCAGCGGCAATTTTCCTTGGGCTGCTCCATGGGCCGGAACCTGCCCACAGGAAAACTGATTTCAGTGAGAAGAACCAACTGATTGATTGGTTGATTGATTTGCAGTGGTGGGGACGGAACCCATCGAATGCCTCCTGTGTGCTAGGTGACCTCTGAGCTACTTCCCCAGCCCCAATAAAAGCCTTGCTCCAAATCTAGAAATAACAATTACTGCAAAGATTTGGGCTCTAGAGCTGGGGCTGTAGCTCAGCTGTGAGCATACACAAGGCCCTGGGTCAATACTAGTACCCCACGCCCCAGGAAAAGGGTTGTGTGGACAGCTCAAGTCCTTCCTAACATTCTGAGATGGTCTCCATTTTCCTATAGAAACAATAGTGTGGGGTTTGCTGTCAGGCAACCTGGCTTTGTCCTACCAGACTGCTGACTAACCTGCTACCATTTAAAGACTTTCTCAGATGGAACAGCCTCCCGGGGGGAGGGGGGTCACCTGTCCCCAAGGATTTGTTCCAGTGTCAGGTGAGATGGACATTTAACTGTCTTTCTTATGAATGAACATATAATAGAAAGTAATAAACTTTACTTGAAGAATTTTCCTCTAGGCTCCAAGCTATCCAAATTTTTTAAATTTGCCTGTCGTTTATTATTATTGTTTTTAATTATAGGTTTTATGTCTGTTGCCAGGCTTGATGGCACATGGCTATATTCCCAGCACTCCAGAGGCTGAGGCAGGAGGATCGTTGCAAGTTCAAGACCAGCTTGGGCTACAAAGTGAGCTCAAGGCCAGCCTGAACTACATAGCGAGACCCTGTCTCAAAAAGACCAAAAAAAAAAATATATATATATATATGTATATATTTTAGCCATATATATATAAAAAAATATATAAAAATATATATATATGGCTTAGCGGTGCAGTGCCTGCCTGGGAGGCTCAAGTTTCTGAATTTGATTCTGGGTACCAAAAACATTGTGATAGGTTTTTTCCAGTGTGGAGAGAGAAGTAAAGCGAAAAATATAAAATATGCCTTTATTGTGGGCACGGAGAAGACCACAGTAGGGGAAAGAAAGGCAACGTGGAACTCCCGAGGGCATGTCGTGGGATCCTGGGTTAAATAGGCCCGGGCAGGAGGAGGGAATTAGTAGGCAGATGGCCTAACATGGTGGACCAGGATTGGGCGGGAGTGTGGGAAAAGGAAACAGGATATCACAAAAAGGGAAGTAGGAAGCCGTATTTGACTCAGGGGAAGAAGAGTGGCGCTTAGCATATGACCCTTAAAGGGCCTCGCCATATTGGCTCTGATCTCTCGAGGTCAGTGCCATACTGACTTGGCGCTATACTGGCTGAACACAACACATGACCACTAGCGCCATATTGCCTGGTTGCCATAGTGACTAGGCAGGAACTACAGTGAGGCGGAAAAATCAAACACAGTGTATTTCCAACAATTGCCCCACCTCTCCCTACAGGGACAAGAACCACTCCCACTGCTGAGGTAGGCTGTGTACCACCCTCTTTCCATCTGGAAATGTCAGCTAAAGCAAGTCTCATTCAGAGGAAGCAGAGGCCTAGAGATGCTAACTAATTTGCCCAAGGCTCCATGACTGAGTCAGTGGCCAGAGCTAGTCTGGAAGATTCCAAAAGTTTTCTTTCACTGTTCCTTACTAATTTACTTAAAAAATTACTGCTGAGCTGTGGGTGGTGTCCCACTGTCATGCTGAGGTAGAAGGATGGAAGGTTTGAGCCCAGTCTAGGCAATTTAGTGACTTGGTGAGACTGTCTAAAAAAAAAAAATTTAAAAGGCAGATGTAGTTGTAACCCTGGCCCTCTGAAGCTGAGGCAGGAGGATTACTGTGAGTTCCAGGTCAGACTGGGATGCATAGCAGAGAGCCCGTTTTAAAAACAAAACAAAGGGCTGGGGATATAGCTCAGTGGAATAAGCGCCTGCCTAGCAAGCGCAGGGTCCTGAGTTCGATCCCCAGTACCGCAAAAAAAAAAAAAATAATAAAATAAAATAAAAACAAAACAAAAAAGAAAGGGGCTGGTGATGTATCTCAATGCAAAGGCGTTGGTTCAATTCCCAGCATCACAAAAAAGAAAACCATTACTGCTGGGCCTGGTGGCACACGCCTGTAATACCAAAGGCTTAGGGGGGAAGCCGGAGGCAAGTTCCAGGAAAAGACGACAGTCTCAAAACAAGACATAAACAAGGGCCGGGGGTGTGGCTTGACGCAGAAGTCCCGAGTCCAGTGCCCAGGGTAGGGGCTTGCGCGGCCTCCTCCTCTCACTCGAGCCAGGCACCCCAAAAGACCGGCATCGGCGCTCTGGGCTTCCTGCTTCTCCACTGAGGCCACTTCCTGGATTTACTGTACTGGTAGCTACCCCAGTAACTATGGAAATAGGTCGAACGCCATCATTGTCAGTGTTGCAAAGGACGCGAATGAATGGGTATCCGCTGGTGCAGCGCCTCTCCACGATTTAGCCAACATCCGGGTTGGAAATCCGAGGCTCTTCCCTGCGGGCCTGGCCTCCCTCAGATGCCACCGTGTGCATGCATGCCCCAGGGGGCCGCTCGGCCCTGGGCTGACCCACACCGCTCCTCCTCCAGGGTCGCAGCGCAGCCCGCGCCCCGCTGACCCTGATCTTCCTCCCCACCTTCGTGTCCTCGTAGCAGAGCCGCAGGTGCCTGGCCTTTCCCTCTCCCTTCCCTGTCATCTTACTTGTTCTATAAGTATCTTTCATGCGTTTCTCAATTATTTCCCTTTCAGAAGACCAGCAGTTCGGGCTGGGACTGCAGCCCAGCTTTGGAGTACGCGCTCAACATACCGTGGCCCTGGACTTATCCCCAGCACTGAGGAGCAATAAAGAACTGAAAAACAGACAAGCAGCCAGAAGATGATGAAATCTTTAAAAAACCTAACAGCACTTCACCCAGTCCCAGTTCTTACTATCACGGCACTCAGGAAAACAGAGGTGTAGTTAATGGTCTGCCCCTCATGCTAAGTACAGACACACAAACAGTGCAACTACCCACTTGGGGTGTCTTACTTCTAGCTTTAGAATAAAAGGGCTCAGAAACTGAGAGAAAGGTATTTACAACAGCGTCCACCAGCCATGGCGGCACACACCTGGAATCCCAGCACGCAGGACGGAGGCTGAGGCAGGAGGATGGCAAGTTCCAGACAAGTTTGAACAACTCAGAGACTTAGTGAGGCCTGTCTTACAATCAAAACTAAACAAAATGCTGGGGGCTGTAGCTCAATTTCCTATACCACAAAAATAAAACAAAACTCTCTGCCATTCAGGGGCACCGACTGCATCGTGGCCTGTTGACTGGTTGCGATTGCTACTTTCCACTCAGGATGGGGGTGACACTGAACTGTGCCCCTAAGTGTCCCCCCTGATGTCCATGAACTTTCCCTGCAGAGTTTCAAATGCACCGTCATCCTGCAGGCTTCGTACATGAGCACAGGACAACTTCAGTCCTTGTTTCATCCCTGGAGTGCTGGACACAGAGGCACACTGTGATTTCAGTCGTCCCTGGCAGAGTGGGACGCAGAGTCGTCCCTGCGCCCTGTGTCCTCTCCCACCCGAGTCCCTCACCCCGGACCTGTGCTCCACCCAGTGCCCCCCCCATGGTTAGGCCCTAACCGCACTGTGACTGGCAGCTGCAACTGCTCCAGACCTCACATCAGGGTTCAGCTCCACGCCCCACTGACGCTGCCTCACCTGCACCCAGATCTCTCGCCCTTCTGACCACGGGCTCTGCTAATTTTTGCACTAAGAATGTGGCCTCTCTTTAATTCTAGCTCAAGAGGGCATTCTGTTTTTCTCTGCTGAATCTAGCAGCCCTACAATCATTAAAATCACATATAACTTTTCAACTTCCTCGGCCTCCCCTGACCCTAAAGGCCACCTTGCTGACAGCCAAGCGCCGCCCCTGCCCTGAGGCCCGAGGGGGCCCCATGCTCGGGACAGGTCTCATCCCCCCCAGCTGGGGCCCAGCTTCTGCCACCCCTCCCCACACCTCTCGCTCTGTTCTTCCCAGGTCTCCCCATCTTTCACCTCACCCGGGGCTGTTCCCAGAGGCAGTGCGGCACCAGGAGGGTTTCCACTTCCCCCGCAGGGTCACTTTTCCTTGGCTGCCTCAGTGGGGTGGGGGGCTTCAGCCACTGTACCAGCATTGCAGTGAGACTGTCAAGCTAAGGGTGGCTTTTAAACTTTTAAATGGCTGGCGGGGGTGGGGGCGGCGGTTCCAGGACTGGGAATTGAACCCAGGGCCTTTACACTGAGCTGCACCTCTGACCCTTTTTATTTAAAGACAAGGTTGCTAAATTGTCTGGTCTGGGCTCAGACTTCCAATCCTCCTGCCTTAGCCTCCCAGGCTGCTGAGCAATACTGGCGTGCACCGGAATGCCCAGTTAAAACAACATACTTTGTGATGCGAAAACCATACGAAGTTAGGATTTTGCGTGTACACTTTTCTCTGAGGTAGGGTCTGACTATGTACTCCATGCTGACCTTGGACTCACCATGTAGCCCAGGCTGGCCTTAAGCTTGTGGCCATCCTCCTGCCTCAGCTTCTTGGGTGCTAGGATTACATGGGTATGCCACCACACCTGGCTCCAGGCTGGGATTGCAAGGATCAGAAAAAACTGCATCGGAACGCAGCCATGTCTATTCATCGACACACTGCCTGTGGCTCTTCAGGGCTATGGCGGCAGGCGGCAGAGCAATGTGCACTGAGGCTCTAGCTGGGACCAGAGACGCTTGCTGCTGGGCCGAGTGCTGCTCACACTGTGGCCGTGGCGTCCAGGTCTGCGGTGCACAGTGCCATGGGAGGGGACTGTGTGCCCAGCGCATCTCAGTTCTGCTTTCACCCAGCCCCTCGGGCCCAGATCTGTCCTTGGGGGTCCACAGACCACTGCCCAGATCCCAGGCCAACAGCCTCCCCTCCCGCTCAGGGACGTGGCCCTGTTAGTGAACCAAACAGCTGGTGTTTCCTTGATCTCTAAGAATTGTAAAAACAAACCCCTTCCATGCTGCACCTGCTCCCCTTTTCCATGCCCAGTGTAGTCTACACCACCAGGGCCCCCCAGTTGGTCTACACCCCCTGCCGATCCCCAGTCTACACACACACACACACACACACACACATACACACACACACACACACACACACACACAGTCGGTGCTTTTGTTCACAGCAGAAGCCCTCCGCCTCCTCCAGGCCTCTTCACACAACCCCCCAAGCTACTTAAAAGCGCTGGCAGAGCCAGCCCGGCCTGGGTTCCCAAGCCGGCGGCCTCACCAGGTTCTTACCTGGCTCTGAGCAGGTGTGCATGACACACAGAATCACTTTTTCTGCCTTAGCACTTCTCACTGCATACCCTCCAGGGTTCCCGCCACACCCTCTTGATTCTCCTCCCCCCTCTTCACTGGATGCTTCCTCTTAGCCTTTTGCCTTTCTCTCCCTCTCTCTTTTTTTTTTGTGGTACTAGGGATCAAACTCAGGACCTTACCCTTGCCAGGCAGGAGCTTATACTAATGCGCTACATCCCCAGCCCTCTCTCTTGTTATTCTTTTTCTGTCCTTATCACTGGTCTCTCATGCGCACGTGTGTGTGTGTGTGTGTGTGTGTGTGTGTGTGTGTGTGTGTTGAGTGATTAAACCAGGCCATTCATTCTGAGTTACATCCTTAGCCCTTTTGGGGACCAACCCTTGCTATGTTCCCTGGGGAGGGCTTGAACTTTCATCCTCCTGCCTCAGCCTCCCAAAGTGCTAGGATTACAGGTGTGTGCCACCATGCCTGGCCCGGACCACCTTCCTTAGACTGTCCCTGCCCTCTCCTTCACACCCTTCAGTCTAAGCCCTGGAGCCCATCTCTGCTGATAACTCCAAATAGATCCCAGACCAGACGGCTCCTGAGGTTGCTGCCTTCCTGAGGGTGGAGAGGTCTCCTCGAGGCTAATGGGCAACTCAGAATTGGCACCTGGGAGGGCCAGAGGCCTCTGCCCCGGGTGCTGCTCTGCCCAACCTGGGCACCTCGTTCCTTATGCCTCTGGCCGGCTCCATAAGCTGGGAAGCATTGGTCCCAGCACCAGGGGACTTTCCTCACACTTCCTTTCCAGCCATCTCTGCACATGGCCCTTGATGACAGCTGCTGGAATCGATATCCAAAGACCCCCAAGTTGCACTGGCCGGCCTCGCTGTGCCACCTGGCAGTCTCTGCGTGGCACGTCCCTCACACTGGGTGCCACAGCCCCTTACACTGGGTGACACAGTTCCTCTGCCAGGTGCCACAGCCCCTCCTCTGGGTGACACGGCCCCTCACACCGGGTGACACAGCCCTTGCACTGGCGTTGTCGTCCAGGCAGGGCTGTGCCCGGACCAGGCTCCCACCAACAGCTGGACTCAGGGCTCAGGCAGGGCTCTGAGCTGAGATCGCGGCCACGCGCCTCAGCCGAGCACGCCAGAAGGCAAAGCAACCCCCCAGTCCTGGCTGTCGGGAAGTGGGGTCTGCGCCTCCTCCTCCGAGCTCCGCTCCCTTCCCAACCGCTCAGCACCAGCCAGCCGCCTCTCCCCGCTTCAGCTCCCCGGCCCGCGGCACCCAGATCCGGCAGCCTCGGTTTCGCCCCACACGCCCGCGGCCTAACACAATGCGCGGGGCCCACGGAACGACCGCCTCGCTCAGCATAGTTGCTGCGGGACCAGGTGCCGCGGCTCCCCGGGGTACCCCGCTGGCCCCTCTCTCTCCTTCCCCGGGGTCTCCCGCTGGCCCTTCCCCTGGGCCTCCCCTAGAGGAGGCCTTTGCTCCTCACCGCAGCCTGCCAGGGTCACTCCTCAGGCAGCAGCACCTCTGCCTGCTCAGGTGTGGCAGGCTGTACATTTCTGTTTTACTCACTTTGACCATTTCACCCCAATGCTCTGCACTAGAGTGCATTTGGTGGATGTTTGTTGAAGGAGAAGGTCGAATGCTTGCTGACTAACCCACTTCATCTCTGTGTTGTTAATTTTTGAGTCACTCTGAAGGCTGCGTGTTACCTCTCTGTGTGTGCAGGTTGTCGACCCTTAAACATTTAACCTATACAATTAAGATATTAAGTTGAAAGTGCAATTGGGGACCTAGGTGCACAGCGGCAGAGTCTTGATCCTTTGCTCATCAGTCCACTCTGCGTCTTTTACACATGCACTTTGATGGAAAATGACAACTCAGCAAAGGACTTGGACCCTGACTTAGGATGAAATCAACAGGCTGTTACTGGGTAATGTCTTGTCCACAGGTGTCCTGAAATACCAGGGCCACAGCTGGGAGATGGACATGCACCTGCCCAAGGGAGGTTTGGAGAGAAGGAGGCAGAGGCCCAGGTCTGCCCAATGCCCCTGGAGCCAGTGCACCTGCTCTCCCAGACTGCAACAGCAAAGCCACCAGTCCGTCCCTCTGCTCAGATCTGCACAGTCTTTGGCTTCCTGGGCTTGGTGGCCAGGGTATGTTCACAGCCTCGAGGTGTCCTCTCAAGGGTGTAGGTGGAGCAGAGCAGGCTGGACAGAGCTGGTTCCTCCCAGGCAGCTTCTCTTGGATTCCCTGTGCCAGGCCGGCTCGGAGCACCACACTGTTCCTTTCTTCCTTCGACCCAAACTCCTCCCTTCCTCTCTTCCTCTGGTCTGGGCTTCTTCCTGTTTGTTAATTTCCCAAGCCAGGTTCTAACCAGGCATGGTGGCACAGGCCTGTAATTCCAGCACTCTGGGAGGCTGGGGCAGGAGGACCACAAGTTTGAACCTACACGGGCAAGTTAGTGATTTAGCAAGACCCTGTCTCAAAATAAAAAAGAAATTTAGAAAGGGCTGGGAAATGTGGTTAAGAGTGCAGGCCCTGCGTTCAAGCCCCAGTACACCAAACAACAACAAAACAAACACCCCCAGGTTTTGTTTAGATAGGATCTGCTACATAGCTCAGGCTGATCTTAAACTTTCAGTTCTCCTGGCTCAGCCTCCTTGATGATAGGATTACAAGTGTGCAACCAGGCAGGTCTATCAAAATGTAATTTATTGAGCTGGGCTTGGTGGTGCATGCTTGTAGTCCCCAGCACTTGGGAGGCTGAGGCAGGAGAATGGTTGCCAGTTCAAGGCCAGCCTGGGCTACAAAGTGATTTCAAGACCAGCCTGAACTGCATGGTGAGAACCTGTCTCAAAAAGACAAAAAAAAAAAAAAAAAAAAGGAATTTATTAAAATGTAATTTACAAGCTAGGCCTGGTGGTGCATTCCTGTAATCATAGCATTCTGGGAAGCTGAGGCAAGAGGATCACAAATTCAAGCCTAGCCTGAGCAATTTAGATGTTTAGTAAGACAGTGTCTCAAAAAGGGATGGGAATGTGAACCCAGTGCAGACTCTGGGTTCAATGTCCAGTACTGGAAAATGTATGTATGATTTGCATCAAGCGAAAGCCAGGATTTTTCTGTGAAGTTCACGAACGTGTACCAGCTTGGCTGGTGCATGTCCCAGCATGTGCGTTGGGACAGAGGTGGTGCCGCGCACACTGCGCCCTGAGACGTCTGGCGTCACTTAGGCAGGTGGCTCCTGTCACCGGCATCACCACGTAGTGATCTCCTGGGGCGGGTCTCCGTTCCCACCTTGTCCGCTGTCTTTACCCTGCTGGGGATTCACCCCAGGGCCGCAGGGTGCGAGCTGGCGGCCGCCTGGCACCGCGGACGTCGCGCGCTTGGGTCTGGAGTCAGGCACCATGTGCGCTTGCCCTTCCCCGGTTCACAGAACACAATGGCTCGCAGGTTATGGAGCGCGGAAGGGACCAACTGGTCCTGCCCCTGCCTCCCGGCAACGACGGGCACATCGCCACGGTGACCCTAGCGCCAATCAGTGCGGAGCTCGGGGCGGAGCTGAGGTTTCCTGCTTCGGAACCCAGGGCTGCTGTGAGCCCACGGTCACAGCCTTTGCTCACAGCGCGCTCCTCGCCCCCTCCGTACTGGGCGCAGCCCAGCGGACCACGCGCCGAGGGGCAGCCGCAGGGCCAGTTTTGCAAGAAGCCTGTTCCCGCGGGAAGTCCTTCGCTCTTAGTTTGACGAATTTCTTCTGTTTGTTTATGGTGATTGTTCCTGGGAGAAAGCAAGCAGGCAAACTTGGTTTTCCCTTCTTGAATACCGCGTAGAGGGCAGAGGCGACAGCCAATCTACAGCGGGTAGGGTCTGTCGCCGACCCCCTCATCCCTGCCCAGTAACTGGGCTGCAGGAAACCCTGGGATGCAAGGTCTGGGAGGAAGGCGACAGGCGTGGCCTAGCCTCCCTCTAACCCAGCACAGCACGCAGGCCTTGGTCACTCTGAGGCCCCAATTCTTTTTGATTTGTTTTGTTTTGTTTTTTTTGAGACAGGGTCTCCCTAGTATTTCAGGCTGCCCTTGAACTCACCACAAGGCCCAGGTGATCCTCCAGCCTCAGCCTCCACAGTCCAGGATGCTGAGATACCCCGCTGGACAAGAATTCTTTCCCTTCAGGGCTACCTGATTACTTCGTTCAAGTGCAAATGACTCCTAAAAGAGAAATATAGTAAATAACAGTGGGGCGGAGGACCTCCAATTATTCTGACTAAAGAGAGAAGATCTCTAACACGTGCTAATCATCCTTTTAATGAAAGATTCTCTTCACCTGTGCTTGCAGGCAATAGTAGATTCTAAAATATTATTTCTGGAGATGTGGTGGCTCAGGCCTGTAATGCCAGCACTCTGGGAGGCTGAAGCAGCAAGATTGAGAGTTTGAGCCCAGCCTGGGCAATTTAGTGAATTATTTTGTCATATAAAGTGTCCTTGTGTGTTATTTTGAAGCTTTTAAAAAGTGCATAAATTTAATGAGTTATTAATAGTAACAAGTCGGCCTTGCATATCAGGGATTCTGCATTTGCAAATTCAGCCGAGCTCGGGAGGAAAATATTCATTAAAAAATGATCCCAGGAAGTTCCAACATGTAAAAATTGGATGTGCCGCGCGTGGGGAGCCCCATGCTGAGCGCATGCGCCTGAAGTGGGGCAGAGGCACACGCACAATGGCCTCTCCCGAGCGCACAGAGTCCGGGTCCAGCAGTGTCCTGCTTCTCCTCCTGTTGGGCCGAAGAAGGCAAAAGTCAGGTTTCTGGCAAATAACTGAGCAGAGACTGATGACATTTTCTCTGACCTAGTACAGTAGTAACGGCTTCACTTTAGAAGTTAATTTTAGGTTACAACAGTGTTATTATTATTTGGTACCGGCAATCGAACTTACGATCCCGTGCTTGCAGGGCAGGCGCTGTGCCGCTGAGCTACATCCCTGGCTCCATAATATTATTTTTTATTCTCTTCGGTGGTTGGCTCAATCTTGCATTCTTACACCTGGTCATCGGAGCAACTTCGTTGAAGATAACAATATGTAATATAACAGCCACTGTTAATGATACAGGAAAATAAAACTCCCGACCTGAACGATATCTGAGACGAGTTCGTGTTCTCCAAAACCGAAGAATGAATTTTAGGAACAACGGAGGTTACGAGCAGAATATATTTACTGAGAGAAAGAAAGCTTCTGTTCAAGAGAGGGACAGAAGGGGGGCCCGAGTGGGTTCCCCTTGACTGTCTTTTCCAGGGACTTTTATAGAGAAAAACCTGAGGTGAGGCGGGTCCAAAGTAGGGGAGATGGACAAGCTATGGTCAGCCGATAAGATTACAGGTATAATTGTCCAGGTAAGACTGAGTGGACTGGGATCAAGTGGGAAAGCGAGTCATGTAGCAAGGGGCCTGAATACAGATCAGGGGCTTTTCCTGTGGGGGTCGGGCTAGCGACTCTTCCTGTTGTTACTTATTTAGAATATCAATCCCTGACATTTACGCCTAGGGAGGTAAGGGGGTGCATTTGTGTAGCCCCTTTTGTCTGAAGGTCTGGCTCACAGGTATCTTTTATGTTGGTTCCTTCGAGGGCCCAGCCCTGTCTCACTGCCTATAATATTTCTATCTAACTCAGCTGCCTATAACATTAATTCCTATCATTTTGTTCTGAAACCCTGTATCATTTTTATTGTTTTGCCTATGTTGTTGGTATTTTGCTATTGTTCTCTTTGTTTATTATTCTCTTTTAAATAAAAAAAAAAGTACTTGACAATACGTAGCCAGTGCACAGAGGTTCTGGGAGTAAATCCGCTCCCGCACTCCCCCTGGAACATTTACACTTAAGAGTTCAGTGATGGGAGGTTGAGGCAGGAGTATGGCAAGTTCCAAAGTCCCCGGTACCAGACGGCCTCAAAATACAAAAGTAGAAAGGGTTGGGCTGTAGCTCAGTCCAAGACCCCGGGTTGCTTCCTAGCACGCAGCAGGAGCCAGGTCCCCCCAGGAGTCCACAGGAGCGCGGCGCGGCGCGGCGCGGCGGCTGCAGGCGGGGAGCGAGGGCGGCGTCTGGTCTCCCGCCCTCCAGTCCGCCCTACTCCCGGGCTCCCGGCCTTCCGTCAGTCCGAACAGAGCAGCGCGCTCAGCCCGGCCAGTCAGCGACGGTGGTCCTAGAGCGACCCCCAGGGAAAATGCCCAGCGGCCGTGCGTGAGGGCACGCTGTGGAGGGCCAGCGGCGCCCGGGACAGAGGACTCGAAAGTCGAGGCGCCAGGAGGCGGGGTGCTCGGTCCTCCCAGCACTCGGAGGCTGAGGCTGGAGGGTCGCAAGTTGGAGCCCGCCTGGACAGCTTAGTGACTTTGAGAACCTAATGCAAAAATGTTTAAAAAAGAGTCGAGGCGGTATCGCAGTGTCGGGTCCTGGGTTCAGTCCCCAGTACAACAGAAAACAAACTCAACAAGGGCTCCGGGGCGAGGACGCAGCACACCTGTGTATTGATTGACTTGCAGGCGCCAAGCCTCGGTGGCGAGGTCTGGGCTTCCCACGCTGCGGTTGATGCCTTCGGAGTCACCTACGAGGAGAATCATTGACTGATGTATTGCAAGATTTCATCCTGCACTGCAGGCTGAGGCAGGACTGTCCGGAGTCCGAGGCAGCCTGCAGGCACGGACTGCGGAGGAGCCGGGCTCAGCCCCTCCCCGGCCTGTGTCTCCTGGCCAGGACCGCGCTGAGGACCCGGCTGCATTTCTCCGGGGGGCTTCTGACTCGGGGATCCCGGGTCTGCCGCGCCCCGCCCCCCGACGTGTGACCTTGGACGAGCTGCAGAGCCCACGTGTTCAGAGGAGTCATCTGGAGCCTGAATTTCTTTCTAAGTACAAGAGCACAATAAAACCCTCCACGGGTTGCTATGAGAATTACAGTATCTGTCCCGTAGAGTCTGAGTCCAGCAAATGGACAATGAATACCATGACTGTGCTGGTGGCGGCAGCAGCGTTCTCAGGGTGATGGTCTCCTTCACCGAGACGTAGGTGTTTGTGCAGGAAGCCCATCTTTCTTTTCAGCTCACTGTGTATATCTGTGTGCACATAGTTTAGGTCCAAGGGTTGAACCCAGGGGCCCTTGAGCTGAGCTGCATTACCAGCACTTTCTAAAATTATATATATTTTTTTTCTTTTTTTTTTTTGCCTTTTTTGCCTTTTTTGAGACAGGGTCTCCCTATACAGTTCAGGCTGGCCTTGAGCTCACTTTGTAGCCCAGGCTGGTCTTGAACTCACAATGAGCCTCCTGCCTCAGCCTCCCAAGTGCTGGGATTACAGGTATGTGCCACCACGCCTGGCCTTGTTTGGTTTTTCATAATACACTCATTCTCAAAATATAAATACCAAAGGGAAACTTAATCAAGTTCTCTTTCCCTCTCCCTCTCCCTCTCTCTCTTATCTGTATGGGTTTGAGGAGCCCTCAGAACAGCCTCGAGGACTGCTGGCTGCAACACAGCTCCTCAGGACACCTTCAGCTCACTGAGGTCATAGTGCGACACGGCCGCACAGGCAGGTGCTCCCTTACAAAAGCACAGAAAACAGGGCCTGATGGCTGATGACTGTAATCCCACCATTCTGTGCAATTTAGCAACCTAGTGAGACCCCGTCTGAAAGGAAAAAGACCTGGGGATGTATCTCAGGGCAAAGCTGGGTTTCGATTCCCAGTACTGCACAGCAAAAGCAGAGAACAGTGTGTGCAGTAAATAACTGGGCTCTTTTTCTAAACCTCTAAATTTGTTTAAAGCATTAAAAGATTGTGCTCTGCCCTCCAAAATATTTCTCAATTAGAAAATAATCAAAACTGTATTCTAGCTGGGCATGGTAGTGCACACCTGTCAGCACTTGGGAGGCTGGGGCAAAAGGATCGCTTTGAATTTGAGGCTACATAGTAAGTCCAAGACCACCTGAACTACATAGTGAGACCCTGCCTCAAAACTCCAAAAACTAAAACAACAACAACAAAATCTGTTCTCTCACTGCCTGTACAAGCGCACGGCCAGTATTCCCCATCATTCATGGACCCGAACCCAGACCTCCTGTGTGTTAGGCAATCACTGCAGGGCAATCAGCCCAGTCCTTTCTAAGATTCTGTTTGAGATAAAGTCTCACTAAATTGCCCAAGCTAGCCTCAAATTTGTGACACTTTTGCCTCAGTCTCTCAAGTACCTGGGGTTGCAGGCAGATGACCCTGAGCCAGGCTTCGGTGACTTCCCTCCCCCTTAGACTTTATTTTTAGAGCACTTTGAAGTCCACAGCAAATCCACTGGAAAGCAGAAAAAGTTCCAACCTACACCCTCCCCCGCCAAGAGGAGGTGATCCCACCGCAGGGGCATGTGTTTGTGTGTGCCACAGTGACCATCTGCGCAGCTCCCCCGGGCCCCCCTTGCTGCATGCAGGCACGCTGGCCACGCACAGCCCCCCCCACCGCTTCCCGTGTCAACTCCACCCCTCCTTCCCTGTCCCCAGGGCTCCTGAGAGCTCCACTGCCCCCAGTTCTGCCTTTTCCAGGATGTCACACAGCTGAATATGACAAAGGCAACCTCAGGTAGCTTTTTCTGAGTGGTTTCCTTCCAGGCAATGTCCACTAAAGTTTCTGGGCTGCTCCTTGTGGTCTTACAGTTTTGCTTTTGCTCCTGGAGCTTGAACCCAGAGCACTCACATTCCGGAGACAAGCGCTGGGCTTCTGAGCTGTTCCCATCAGGCGCTGTTTCCCTTAGCTCTGAGTTAGGGTCCTTCATGTGATGTATCAGTTTGCAAATCCATTCACCCAACTAAGAACATTTTGGTTATTGATAAATAAAGCTGCCATAAACATCTGTGTGCAGGGTTGTAGGAGAATATAAGTTTCTTTTTCTTGTCGTTTTTAGTGGGGTTTTTTGGTGTTTTCTTTTTTTGAGGCAGAGTGGCCTCAAACTCACAGCAATCCTCCTGCCTCAGTGTCCTGCATGCTGGGATTTCAGGCCTGCACCAACACACCTAATTTGTTGTTTTGAGATGGGATCTCACTGTGTAGTTCAGCTCACGGTGATCCTCCTGCCTCAGCTTCCTGAGTACTGAGATCACAAGTGTGTGCCAACACACCTGGTAGTGAACGTAAGTAAGTTTCCACCCAATAGTGCAATTGCTGGGTCATAGGGAAAGTCAGTTTACTCTGTAAGAAGTCGCCGAGTTGTCTTCTAAAGGGACTGTGCCCTTTACACCCTCACTCGCCGTGCACCAGTGTGCCTGGGCCCACACCCTTGTGCCCATGTGAGTAGGCTGGCTGGGGGCTGCGCTGTCCTCCTAGGTGTGGAGACATGCTTCGGTGTCTGTTTGCAAGCCCATAGTCAGACGCCATCCGCAGCACTTTTGCACAGGCCCATGTGCTGCTGCCCATCTACCTCGGAGGGTTCCAGGCATCTTATCCATTTCTCTAAGGTGCAGATAGCAGGGTTGGGTGGTTAGAAAAGGCCTAGGCGAGACAGAGTCGGAGCGGAGATGAGGCAAGCCAGGCCTGTGGTCGGGGCGGAGCTGACAGAAACTGGGCCTTGAGATGGAGCCAAGATGGCTCAGCTTGCAGCCTGCGGGGGAAAATGCAGCTCCAAACTGCTCTGTAACCAGCGCCATCCAGCCCGGCGAGCCTGAGCACAGGCCACGCAGCGGCCTCGCACTCCGCTGATGAGCAGAGCTCAGGGCGCACTCCTGCCTGCCCAGAAATGCTGCTCTCCTCTGTGCTGTGTGCCCTCAAAGCGTCCTCCTCTCTCTACTAGGTCAGTATAGCTAAGTGCCTGTACCGTGACTCCAGGTTAATCAGTATTTGACCCAAGGTATACTATATAAAAACTCTGGACAAAGAGCCTCAGGGGGCCAGGTGTGTTGGTGTATGCCTGTAATCCCAGCCTTCAGGAGGCTGAGGCAGGAGGGAGTTCAAAGCCAGCCCGAACTGCAGAGCAAGACCTTATCTGAAAAACAAAAACCAAAAAACAATACAAAATAGATCAAAGAGCCTCAGGGCCCCGCCTTTCAGGCCTTTCCTGGTTCTCAGAGCTTTCTCCTGCTAACATGCTGCTCCTCACTCCTGGGTGCAGAGTCTGTTCTCAGAGACCAGAGGCACAACTCAGCACTCTAAGAGGCTAGGAGCTACTTCCGCGCAGCAGTGGGGCTGGGTTCATTTTCTTGAGTTGTAAGAATTACTTGTATTTTTGGGTTGCAATCTTTATCAGATGTGTCTTCTCCCCTCGTGGTTCTGGGAACTGAGCCCAGGTCCTTCCCACTGAGCTGTATCACCAGCCCTCTGCCTTTTCTATTTTGAGACAGGGTCTTGCTAAGTCATTAAGTTGCTCAGGCTCAGCTGCAGCTTGTGATCCTCCTGCTTCAGCCTCCCAAAGAGGCTGGGCCAACACATTCGGTGGAGAGAGCTCCTAATGATAATGCTGTCAATAGGCCAGACTCTGGATTTTACTCTAGGCTCTACATTTACCAGCCGTGTGGTCTTGGGTAAATAAGATTTAATAGCTGTGTTTTGTTGTCTATAAAGAGAGATTATTAGTACCTATTCAATAAACTATTAGTGTTGTAGTCAGGGTTTGCAAGGAAATGGAATTGATACAGGACACACAATTTATAGGATTATTTTATAATATTCACTCCAAGAGTCAAATGCAAAAGAGTGCAGGAAATCTCTCCATGCACTAGAGATCCAAAGAATCCAGCTGAGGGCCTGGATCCCACGGCAGTGTCCTAGAGTCCATGGCAATGTCTCATGCAAGTGTATCATGGATCTGCCCTGGGAAGGCCCAAAGGTCTGAGCCAGCGGGGTGAAGGATCTGTGCCAGCAGGCGGAGGGATCTGCACGGGAGCCAGCAAGTGATGCTCAAGTTAAGGAGCGCCCCTGAGGAGAGCGGCAGCCCTGAGGAGAGCGGCAGCCCTCCTCAGCAACATGGAGGACCCAAGCTCCGCTGACGAGAACAGCTGAGTTCTCACCAGGAAAGCTAGCTTGGCAGGCTGCCCCAGGAGAATCAACAGCACCATCCTCCCCTCCAGTTCTCTTTTTATGCTGTTGGCAACAATCCTCAGGGACCTTCCACACCCAGCACCACGCTGAGTCAGTTCAGCTGGGTGTTACAAGTTGACCACCAGTTGTTAGTCTAGCACAATTAGTGAAGATTAAATGAGGAAACAAATATGCCTAAGACAACATCCAGTGTCTCATGTGTAACAATGTGCTGCTGCTGTGTTTATTTTTGAGATAGAGCTTTGCAATGTGGCCCAGCCTGGCCTCCACCTCTTAGTCTTAAGTGATCCTCCTGCCTCAGCCTCCTGAGTAGCTGGGACCACAGGCACAGCTCACCAGGCCATGACCAGCATGGTTACCACTGTGTTAGGTACTGCCTCGTGGAGCTAATACTCTCATTGTAGGGTGGTGGGGGAGACAGGTGTCGGCTCCGCAGTGGTAAATTATGTAGGGTGCTCAAAGTTGATCACCTGGGGAACAGAAAGCAGCTAAAGGGGCTGAGAAGGAGAAGTCCTCAGTGCACCACCCAGGGTCCACATCCTCCCAGGACCTGTCTTTGGCTCCTCTGCGTGCATCCGCATGATTTCTCTACTTCAGGAAAAGCTGGCCAAGGAGACACAGGCTGTGAATAACCTCGTTGTTTGTTCCAGGAGCTCCCCCTAGAGTCCACTCAATGAACACTCCAAACTCAGCATGGTGGTGCACCCTGTGATGCCAGCACCCTGGCAGGCTGAGGCCGGCGGATTGCAAGTTTGAGTGCAGCCTGGGCAACTGAGCCATCTAGGAAGAGCTTGCCTCAAAAAAAAAGCAAAACAAAAACCAAAAAACACCAAAAGGCTGTGACAGGGCTCAGGGCCTGGGTTCCATCCGCAGGGAAAAAAAAGCCAGCGCTCTAATGGAGGTCTGCTTACTCCCTGCACTCGGGCAACGCTGGACCCCATCACGGTGTCCACCAGGTCCACACTGCCCCTGATGCCTGGCGACTCTGGTCAGGGCCACAGAAGGATCAGAGTCCACTAGCTTAGCATCCTAGCAGGACTGTTAGACGCTGTCCTTCACCTTCCGGTCTGTCTGGGTCTTCATTCCTGCTTTTTTTTTTTTTTCTCTCTTTTTGAGACAGGGTCTCACTATGCAGTTCAGGGTTGTCAAGGTTTGCAAAAAAAAAAGACTTGGTACAGGACACATTACAGGATTGTTTTGTGGCCTTGAGCTCACTTTGTAGCCCAGGCTGGCCTCAAACTTGCAAAGATCCTCCTGCCTCAGCCTCCTGAGTGCTGGGATTACAGGCGTGCACCACCATGCCTGGTGGGTTTTCATTTCTGCAGGACCATGTGGTATGTATGGAAGCAAATTGGTGTCCTTTTCTCTGATTAATCCTTTTTTGTTCTAGTCTCAGCTATGAACCTGTGGTGGAAGCTGAGGAAAAAGAAGACGCTTTCTCCCTGACAGCCTCTTAAGAACATGTTTGAGCAGACTCAAAGGAAAAGATTTCGCCCTCAGCACTTGTGGGGACAGAGCATTTAGACAGAGCCTAGCCGGGCAGAGGCTGAGGGGTGGAGTCCCAGGCCTGGCCACAGCTGAGTGGGCCAAGGAAGAGTCATGAGAAAGAAGGTTAGGGATTAGGTGTTAGCCCTGAGTGCACAGGGTGTGTGTGTGTGTGTGTGTGTGTGTGTGCGTGTGTGTGTGCATGCGTGTGTGTGTGCGTGCGTGCGCGCGCCCGCGCACGCACATGCGCACATACTCAAAAGCTGATCCCGTAGGTCTTCAGCTGAGAATGTGCCTCTGCACCTTCTCGACAAGCGTGTCTGGTGGCGCTGCCCAGGCAGGCTCTCGCCCCGCTGCCCTCGCTTCTGCTTCCCAGGCTCCCACTCATCTCCTCCGGCTGCGGCTCAGCGTCACCCTCGGCTTCCTTGCTCTCTTTACACAGGTCGCCAAGGGACGTGGGAGCCCACCCTGAACCCACGAGGGGCTGCTAAGGGGCCAGGAGTGAAGCAGGCGCCGCAGACGAGAAGTAGTTGTGTTTTTGTTTGCATGTTTTGGTTGCTCTGGCACTGAGAACTGAGCTCAGAACCTTCATGCTGAGGTCCATCCCCAGCCCTTTTATGTTTTATTTTGAGATCAGTTTTCTCTAAGTTGCTCATGGCCCAGCTGGACTTGAACTTGCCATCCTCCTGTCCTGCTCCTGTGGTGCTGGGATCACAAATGTGCACCTGCACAGCAGGACGAAGACCTAGTTTTAACCTGGAGAAAGAGGCTCCAGTGAGCCCCTCTGTGCACAGGATGAGGCAGACAGCCCTGCACTCTGTCCTGGGGCTGCAGAAGACAACAAGCAAAACTAATTTGACCAGGAAAATTGCACTCTCTTTACTTTTGGGGTCTTTTATTCCTTTTCTTTTCTTTTGGAGGCAGGGTCTTGCTATGTAGTCCAGGCTGACTTCAAAGTTGCAGTGACTCCCCTGCCTCAGCCTCCCAAGTGCTAGCATTACAGGCATGCACTACCATAAATTCCATTAACTTTAGAGGAGAAAGAATCAGTAAAGTAAAAGGTAAAAATGAGGAAGGCTGATTGTCAAGAACTAACTGCTTAAAAATTCTTAAGGACATCCTAGAAAAAGACAATAAAACCAACCACGTCAGATGGTCCAATCGAGTAAATACTGCAGGCAGGGCAAGCCTATAAGCAAGAGGAAAAGGAAAGCACCAACAGAAAACTGCAATGACAGAAAACAGTCAGTTCTTTTCCATAATAAATCTCAGCATGAATGGTTTAAATTCTCCAATCAAAGCTGGGCATGTGGTGCATGCCTGTAATCCCAGCACTCAGGAGGCTGAGGCAAGAGGATCACTGTCGTTTCAATGAGAGCCTGAGCTACAAAGTGAGTTCAAGACTATACTGAACTGCATAGTGAGACCCTGTCTCATAAAGACATAAAAAAAACTCCAATCAAAAGACACAGATTGGCCAAACAGATCAAGAAACAAAGTTCAACAATGTGCTGCATACAAGAAACACATTTAATCCAAAAATAAATTCATAGGCTAGTCAGGCATGGTGGTGTACACCTGTAGTCCCAGCACTCAGGAGGCTGAGGCAGGAGGATTGCTACAAATTCAAGACCAGCTTGAGCTCCATAGTGAGTTTAAGGCCAACCTGAGCTACACAGTGAGACCCTGTCTCAAAAACAAAACAAAACAAAACAACAGCAACAAAAAACCCCTATGTAAACAAATCACCACTCATCTATGTTGGTATCTGTTTTAAAAAACAAAAAGGAATTCATAGGCTATGCATCAAAGGAGAGGAAACAATTTCATGCAACAGAAGCCCCAAAACAAGCAGAAGTAGCAATCCTATTTTCAAACAAGGGGAACTCTGAGCCAGAACGGATCAGAAGAGGCAAATAAGGTCACTACAAACTGATTAAGGTAATAATTCAACAGGAAAAGATGACAATTATAAGCATTTATGTACTTGCACACTCAACTTCATAAAACAAACACTATTAGACGTAAAAAGATCAGATTAAATCAACACAATTATAGTGAGGAATCTCAATGCCACACTGTCACACATAGATCAACCAGACAAAGAAAATCAACAAAGACATATCAGAGCTGGACCAAACCTTCGAACAAATGAACTTGGATATCTACAGAATGTTCCACCCAACAACAGAATACATGTTCTTCTCAGTCGCTACAATAGACCAACCACACATTAGCCCATAAAGCATGCTTAAGTAAATACAGGAGGATCAAAATCAACCTTAATATGCTATCAGATCATAGCAAAAAGAAACCACAGAAATTATGCAAAAATGTGGAAATTAAACAATTTACTCTTGAATAGTCACAGAAGAAATCAGTGAAGAAATCATTTCCTGGAATCAGAAGATAACACCAGAACCACTGGGACACAATGGAAACAGTCCTGACAGGGAAGTTTACAGCACTGAATGCCCACATCAGAACAGAGAAAGCCTAAGTGAATGACCTAATTATGTACCTCAGTCTCCTAGAAAAACAAGAACACTCCAAACCCAAGTCTAGTACTGCTGCAGAATTCAAGAGCCTACAGAGATCAGTGAGTGAAACAGGTTTATTTAGGTGTTCACCAGCTCAGTGGATTCATATGGAAAGACTGAGCCCGGAACAAAGGAAAGGGCTCAGTTTTATACGTGTGGTCGAAGGGGTTGGTCTATCTAATGGTGTGAAACTGGTGGGTGGGCAAGCAGGTTTCCAGGAAAGGGACAAAGGCAGTTAATCAAGTTGTGACAGTTTTTTTTTTCTTTTTGTTTTTTGGTACCAGAAATCAAACTCAGGGCCTTGCGCTTGCCAGACAGGTGTGGTGCTGCCAAGCTATATTCCCAGCCTCAAGTAGTGACAGTTTTGTAACTCGGCATAACTTGGTGGAAAAAACCCAGGATCTTATAGAAGCAAGGGGTCATAAAACCTTACTTAAGGGAACAAAGCCTCTACCTTCAGTTGTACTTGAACAAGGGGCAGCAGCCACAGGAAGGGGGAAGTCTGAGGGGAATTGCTTAAGGCTGGGGAGACTTGTTTTCCTTTTGAGTTTTGCTTCAGTACAAGGAAGGAAATTATAAGCAAAAATTAGTGAAATTGTGACTAAAAAAATAGGAAGAATCTATGAATCGAAGATCTGGTTCTCTGAAAGAATAAAAAAAAAAATACCTAGCCAATTTTACCAAGACAAAGGAAACAGAAGTCCCAAATGCGTGGCATTAGAAACGAATAAGGGAAAATCACAGCAGACGTTGCTGAAATCCAGAAGATCATTAGTAACCACTTCGAGAACTTGTACTTATTGGAGAATACAGAAGAAAATGAGTCCTAGATACATACAAATTACTAAAGCCCTGAATACCCTGGCATAGTGGTATACATCTGTAATCCCAGCACTCGGGAGGCTGAGGCATGAAGAGTTTGAGGCCAGCCTGGGCTACATAGTGAAACCCTGTCTCAAAGCAACAACACTAAGAAAGGCCCAGACCCAATGGAGTCACAACTGAATTCTACAAGAATTTCAGGGAGGATCTAATTCCAATGCTCCTCAAACTCTTTATTTTATGTATTGCTTTCTTTCTTTTTTTTTTTTTTAGCAGTACTGGGGATTGAACTCAGGACCTTGCAATTGGCAGACAGGTGCTTATTCCACTGAGCTATGTCCCCAGCCCTTTATTTCTTTTTTCTTTCTTTCTTTCTTTTTTTTTCTTTGAGATAGGTTCTCACTATGTAACTTAGGCTGTCCTTGAACTCATAGTGTAGCACAGGCTGGTCTCAAACTTGGAGTGATCATCCTACCTCAGTCTTCTGAGTTCTGTCATTACAGGCCCAACTTCTCCAAAGTCTTTAATGAAATTGAAAGAAAAGGTACTCCTAAACTCAGTCCTGGAAGCTAGTATCACCCTGATTTCAAAAGCAGTCAAAGATCCCAACAAAAAAAGAGAACTCTAGGCCAATCTCTTTAAGGAACATAGATACAAAATTTCTCAATAAGATACTGGCAAACAGAATACAACAAATCATCAAAAAGATTATTTATCATGATGAAATAGGCTTCACTCCACTGCAAGGATGGTTCAACACATACAAATCAGTAAATATAATCTATTGCATAAACAGGCAAGGACAAAAAAATCACATGATCATCTCATTAGTGCTAGAAAAGCCTTTGACAAAATCCAACATCTATTCATGCTTTAAGAAAAAATCCCTGAAGAACACAGGTGCAGAATGACCTTATCTCAATCTGATAAAAGCCATTTATGAAAAACCATAGGCCAACACTGTATTAAATGGGGAAGAACTGAAAACTTCCCTTCTAAAGTCATCAGAAAGATGAGAATGTTCACTATCACCACTCACTCCTGTTTAACACAGAACTCAAAACATTAGCCAGATAATCAGGCAAGACAATTTTGATTTCCACATGTACATATTTTATATATATATGAAAGAAGTCAAATTATCATTATTTGCAGATAACATAATCCTTCTTATAGAAGACCACAAAAAATCCACCAAAAGACTCCTAGAATCACTAACTAAATTCAGTAGCATAGCAAGATATAAAATAAACACACAAAACCGAGTGGCCTTCCTGCATACCAATAATGAACTCACAGAGAAAGAAATCAAGACAATAATTCCTTTCATACTACTCTTGATCTTAGCCAAAAGGCCGAGAAGCAATACTATAATACCTTTCATAATAGCATCAAGAAAAATCAATACTTAGAGATTAATCTAACCAAGGAAGAATTAACAAATGGAATCTTATCAAATTAAAAAGGCTTCTGCACAGTAAAGGAAACAACCAACAGGGTGAAGAGACAACCTACAGAATGGGAAGAAAATTTACCAGCTAATCCTTGGACAGAGGACTAATAACCAGAATATATAAAGAACTCGAAAGACTCAGACCCCCAAAACTAGAAGACCCAATCAAAAAATGGGCAACCGAAATGAACAGACACTTCTCAGAAGTACATGTGGCCAATAAATACATGAAAAAATGTTCTACATCTCTGGCCATTAGAGAAATGCAAATTAAAACATTAAGATTCTCTTACTCCAGAAAGAATGGCCATCATCAAGAAATTAAATAGTAACAAATGCTGGTGACGTTGTGGAGCAAAAGGAACCCTTCTACATTGTTGGTGGGAATGTAAACCAGTAAAGCCAGTATGGAGATTCCTCAAAAAACTAAAAATAGAAATTCCATTTGATTCAGCTCTTTTTCTTCTAGGCGTCTTCCTGAAAGAGTTAAATACATCATGTTACTGAGACACATGCATACCCATGTTTATGGCAGCACAGCTCAAAGCAGCTACCTCCTGGAAGCCACGTATGTGTCCCTCAGCAGGTGGATGAATAAAGGAAATGTGATATTTATACACAGTGCAATAGTACTCTGCCACAGAGCAAGATAAACTGCAGTCATTTGTATGAAAATGAATGTACCTTGAGACCATAATGTTAACTGAGATAAATTAGACCCGCAAGCTTAAATATCACTTTTTCTTTTCTTTTCTGTCTTTCTTTTGGAGACAGGGTCTTGTCCTATAGTTCAGGCTGCTCTTGAACTCACTATGTAGCCCAGGCTGGCCTCGAACTTAAGGCGTTCTTGCCTCTGCCTCCCAAGTGCTAAGATTACAGGCAGGTCCCACCATGCCCAGCTCACAAGATTTTATTTGAGAAATCCAAAATATAAATAAAGAGCAAAATAAAAGGTAGGTAGTGGGAAACAGACAGACCTTTTGCAAATGGGAAGGAGGCCACGAGATGGAGGGGGCGGGGCGGGGGAGAAGGGGATGGAAAAAGGGCTCCAATGTGCGGGGTATGTGCACCGACTGGCCACACCGACTGCGATCGCTGCGCACTGCAAACACCGACCCATAAAAACAAAGATTTAAAAAAGGGTCAAACTGCTAAAACAGGAGAGAAAATAACAGAAATAAAGAGAGATGGCAGTAGCAGAAAGGACAGAGTCTGAAGGTTTTCCTGAGCAGGTAATTTAGCCATCTTTAACTATGATGACATATTTCCTATTAAATATGGAACGAGCTTTGCTGATGAGTGACAAGCTGAATAGTTTCAATTAAAGATCTTAGTCTAGGATAATGAGCGAAGTCTCATCTGACCCATATATTCATTACTGGCTTGGTGAAGTCCTAAACGGGCCACTTTCATTTCCAAGTACACTGACCTGGAACAGGCCTCACCCAGCGCTTCCCACAGAGAGCTTACTGGAAAGAAGGGTAGAAGGAAATTCTAGCAATTAACTGTCAGAAAGTTTCGGAAAGACCTTTGGGTAGAAAATCTAATTATATCAGATAAAAATGCAACATTACCCAGCAGAAAGTACACATTTGATGCTAGAGACGGAGTGTTTACGTCCCTCCGAAACCCTGCATGTGTCCTCTCTGCACAGTGCCCAGTTATCTGCTAAACCCTTATCTGTGGTTTCGGTTTCTGCGGTGTTAGTTACCCATCATCAGCTGTGGTCTGAAACTATTAACTGGAAAATTCCAGGAATAAGCAATTCATTTTTTAAAAATTCCATCTCGTTCTGAATCTCGTGATACAATCTCCGCCCTTCCTTGGCTTGCCGGGGCCTGACTCATCCTCTGTCCGGCACGTCCACACTGTCCAACTTCCCAGCTCAGAAACCCAGGAGGTCTGGATGGTTGAACCCTTTTAGAGTGACCACAGGTGCAGCAGGGTGTGTCCGGACAGCCCCTGCCTCCGTCCTTGGCAGCCAGCGCCACTGTCTCAGGGTTCCAAGGAGACAGGGGTCCCTGCTAAGCTCAGTTGCCAGCATCCACTGGGTCTCAGGCTGTGTGCCCAACAAGAAGGCACTGCTGCTGCCCTAGGAGGTGGACTGCGGGAGTGACTGGGTCACAAGGCCGGTGAGAGTCCTGGAGACAGGAATCAGTCCCTGTGGCAAAAGCCCTGCTGGGAGGCCCCAGCAGGAGGAGGGCACTCTGGAACCAACAAGCTGGCCGCGCTGGGTACCTGTTCTGCCAGGCCCCCGTCTTGGACTTGCAGCTGCTGCAACTGTTAGGAATAAACTTCCACTGGGGGAAAAAAAAAAAAAAAACTCCTGTTGTTTGCAGCCACCCACTCTGCAGCACTCCGAGCACGGAGACACTCGATGCAACTACATCACCTGTGGCGTTTCATGTTGGACACATAGCTAAAGCCTCTGAAACACTGAAACTAGAGGTTTTCCTTGGCTCAAAAGAACAGAGAGTGAACAGTGGCTTCTGAACATTAAACCACAAGCACAATGTGAACAACAAGACCACCTCAGTGGGGCCACACACAAGTGTCCTTGAAAAGAGGGCCCCAGGCCGGGCCAGCCTGTGCAGCCTTCCTGGTCCCAGGTGGCTCTGCTGCGTGGGCCACTGTGGTGGACTGATGACTGGTGGTTGACTTGTAACACCCAGCTCAACTGAACCAGCATGGTGCTGGGTGTGGGAGGCCCGCCTGAGGGTTGCTGTTGGCAGCGTAATAGAAGGACTGGAGGAGAAGAGGGGCCTAGTGGCTCTCCTGGGGGAGCTTATCGTGCTGCTTTCCTGATATGAACATGGCTGCTCTCATCATCAGAGGAGCTCAGGACCTTGTCAAATGAGGGTGGCTGTGGTCCTTACCTGGAGTGTCGCTTCCTGGCTCCAGTGCAGATTCACCAGCCTGATGGCACCAATCCTTCATCCCACTGGCACAGACCTTCTAGCTTCCACCACTGACCTTTGGGCCTTCCCAGTGCAGATCCATGAAACAGGGCTGCATGAAACATTGTCGTGGGCTCTAGGCCTCCAGCGGTACTTGTAGGGGGCCTTGCCGTGGGCTCTAGGTCTTCAGCTGGATTCACACAGGACATTGCTGTGGGATCCCGGCCCTCAGCTGGGTTCTTTGGGTCTTTAGTGTGTGGACAATTTTCCTGCACTTTTTTGTACTTGACTCTTTGGGTGACTATTATAGAATAATACTATAAATTGTATGTCCTAGGGGCTGGGGATATAGCTCAGTGGAATAAGCGCTTGCCTAGCAAGCGCAGGGTCCTGAGTTCGATCCCCAGTACCGCAAAAAAAAAAAAAAAAAAAAGTCATTTAAATTGTATGTCCTGTATTATTTCCCTTGCAAACCCCGACCACAGCAGCTGAGTGCCGTATGAAGGAGCCTATGGTGAGTAACACGGACAGAGGACTCACGGTTTCTGTGCTATCTTTGTTCTTTAACCTATGTTATCTTTGTTCTATAAATTAGAGTCATTTATACAAAAAACAAGTTTCTACTTTTTCTTGAGCTCTTGTGACAGTTGAGGTTGTCCACATGATTGGCCAGGGCGCCACCTAGGGGATCCAGGAAGTGTACTCCCGGTGTGCCTGGACTGGGCCTGCCTGTGGGACCTTGTGTCTGTGTCTCTGGTGCTGTCCTGCCCTGCTCCCTGCCTCCCCAAGGTGAGCCCCGCCACGCTGGAGCTGGCTGAGCATGGGCTGAGCGAGACCTCTGAGCCCAGGAAGCCACTTGCTCCTCCGCACCGCAGGCCTCAGGTAGTGTATCCCACGCTGGAGACATCTCTCCTGCAGGGAACCCAGCACTCCTGCAGTGGCCTGACACCTGAGGGGCACAGACGTGCGGGTAAAGAGTTAACATATTTCTTTTCCATTACAGCTGAGATGTTTACATACTGAATTTGATGCATAACTGAACTTCGGACGGTAAAATAATTAATCAGAGTCGGCCCACCCGTGAGTGCTTATTGAAGGTTTACTATGTGCTTTTCTGAGTGCGGCAACAACAACTGACGTAAGAGTCCTGACTTCAGTGAGCTTGCCTCTGAGGACCCACACAAGTGAGGAAAATTTCAGATCCTGTGAGCTGTGAAGAGAAAGAAACAGACTTGAATGCAGACGCTGCCTCACTGGGTAGTGCCACAGGGAACCGGCCAAAGGAGAAGAGCATTCCCAGGAGGGCACACATGGCCCCAGAGCCCCGGAAGTCAGAGGGACCCATGGCAACCCATTCAGCCAGGGTGTGGGCAGGAGAAGAGGAGCAGTGGGCAGTGGAGATGGGGTGAAGGAGGCAAAGGTGAGCACAGGCCTGGCTAAGGGACCGACGTTACCTGGCACATGGGTGGGGACTGGGGGGTAGGGATGTGCCTTGCTCCATCTCCGTTGCTGTGACATAATGCCAGAGACTGGGCCACTTCTAAAGGAGAGAAGTCCCTGTGGCTCTTGATTCTGGAGACCGGAGTCTTAGAACAGGCAGTGCAGTATGGCAACACACCTACCTGGTGTCCTGTCGTGGTACTATGGAAGAGCCAAGGCTCAAATGGAGACAAGCAGAAGGAGGAAACACAAGGGGTGGACAAGCTTCAGAACAGCCTATCTGTCCTTGGAGTAATTAACTCAGTTCGAGGAGTGGCATTAATCACCTGGACCTTCACACTGAACTGCATCCCCAGCCCTTTCCTCGTTTTTCTACTATGAGACAGGATCTTGCTAAGTTGCCTAGGCTGGCCCTGAACTTGTGACCCTCCTGCCTCTGCTGTCAGGTAGCTGGGACTACAGGTGCATGCCACCGTGCCCAGGTCACAGTCCTACTGAGAAACTCACTTCTTGAAGGCTCTACCTTCCAAAACCGCCACAGCAGTTGACTTCCCACACGCACTTTGGTGAGGTATTCAAACTGCACAGGAAGTGATTACGCACATTCGGCTTGCCGTCCGAGACTGGGCGTCAGGAGGCCTGAAGGGGTACAGGAGGAGAGGACGGAAGAGCGTGCTATCAAGCCCAAGAAGAAAGGGTTTCTGCAAGTGGGAGGGCAGAGGTGGCCCAGTGGACTTGGGAGCCCTGGGCTCCAGTGACCTCAGCAGGAAGAGAGGGCTGGACAGAGGGAGGGAAGGAAGGGCTCGAACCAGGCACCCGCAGTCAACTTTGTGGTGTGGAGCCCAGCTTTAAACAAGACTGAAATTGAAGACTTGTATGGAGACGCTTATACTAAGCCAAGTATTAGAAGACGCCATGTGACCTGACTGGGCTAGCCAGCTCCGGGGCTAGGAATCAGGCTGCTGAGGAAAAGACCTGCTCCCCGCTTCTTTGCCTCCTTCAGGGTGTACCCGGGCAGAGAAGTGGAGGGCGGCCTCAAAGGAGTGTGGGGGAGCGTGCCAGGAGGACTGCGCTACTCCAGGCCCCTTTCCTGAGCTCCAGGCAGGCTGGAGAGTGACAGGGCCCTGGGCCCTGGTGCGGGTGGCGATCAGTGTGATTAGATTGGGGAAGAAAGAAGGTCAAACTGTGTCTTTTGGGCCAAAAATGCTTGAGAAATCTTTGCTCCCTTCAAGAACCGATCCTTCCTGAAGCGCAAAGACAGGGGTTTAGATGTGGAACCAAGGGGCCGTGCCTGGTCTAGCAGGAGGAGCACAGCGTGGAGCAGGAGGTTGCTCAGAGGCTGCAGGGCCACACTGCTGGCCTGCAGCGTGTCCCGGCCCCCAGCCTTCCTGCCAGGCGCACTTCCTGCGGTCTGAACAAGCCGAACAGCACGGAGGCGAGGAGGGAACAATTCACTAGGACTCAGAAGCACAAGAAGCACACTGCCCAGACCTGGAGATGAGTACAGGACAGCACGGCTGGGGGATGCAGGTGAGAGAATTTGGTGGCTAAGCAAAATGTCTTTCCCGGGGGGCTGTCTGTGAGACCGCCGGCTGACTCTCCAGAAGCCCTGAGCTCCGGCACAGCAGGACCTCTGAGCAGGGGCCATCACTGCCGGCCCGGGCACTTCGAACAGCTGAGCTGACGAGAACACAGCTGGGTGGGAGGCTGACTGCTGCTGATTCAAAGGAGAACGTGCAGAATGGTTAAGACAGAGGCTGACTGGCGACCCACTGCGGCTCACACAGGGTGTTCCCAGTGCTCACAGATGCAACAGGTCTGTTGCGGCCACCAGGAGAATAGGCTCTGGTGACAAGAACAGGCCGAGGGACACGGGCTCTGACTTGCAGAAATTCCACGCCGGTGGAGGAAGACTGGAAAGGGATGACTTTACAAAGTGAAAAGATTGTTCTTAGGACAGTGAGTGCACGTGTATCTTTACGTCTCATGCTACCTTCCTCCTGAAGGCAGGATGTGGATCCATGGATGACACCAGTGCCGGGTTGGAGCCCAGGGCCACTCCAGCCCTGAGCTACCTCCCAGCCCCTTCCTTTGTACTTTGAGACTGCTCTCCCTACATTGCCCTGTCTGCTTATGCCTGCCGTCCTCGGTGGCTTGCCATCCCCGTGGCTGGACTGCCGGCACACGTCTCTGGGCCCGCCTGCTCTCGTTTATGTGGGGGTCAGTAAGTTCTTTTGGCAACTGCTCCAACAACAGTTTTGGTGATTGAGGAAACTGAGGCACAGGGAAAGTGGCAGCCCGAACCGCCCACCGCTCTTGCCGCTTCCCCGACCCCAACGCCGCCCTTCTCCTGAGCCAGGGCCACTGTGCCTAGAGCCTCCTGCGCTGGAGAGAGAAGACAGGGTCACAAGACATTCAGCCTGGTGAGACGCGAACTGCAGACACCCGGGCGGAGGCTGGAGGAAGGAGGGCCCGTGGGTCCTCGGGATGGGAGACCCTCCCAGGGAGGCGAGCAGCTCCCCGAGGTGCAGAGCCATCAGCTGAGGAGCCTGAGGGTGCTGCTTCCCCCTCCCGCTGTGGCCTTGGATGCCGGCATGGGGCTGGACCGGGTGCTGGAGAGCAATGTGTGTCCACCGCGGACGGTGCTCCTGCCATGGTCTCGGCGGACCACAGTCAGCCAGGGTGTGAGACAGCACATGGCCTCCAAGGGCGCCGAAGGGAAAGACGGGCCCTCAGTCACTGTGGAGGTGGGACTTTGAAGGAAACAGATGACACTGGGAACCCAAAAGGGACGAGAATGTTTAGGAAAACATTGAACACGGACACACACAGCTTTCTGGCACCAAAGCCTTCACTTGTGAGCTACAATATTAACAAATGAGTCCAAGGGAGCTGCCGATCCCTAAATAGTGATTTAAAGGACTAAAAATAGAAGAGCTATTTCACAAGGCCGGGCCTGGTGGCGCATGCCCACAATTCCAGCACTTGGGAGGTTGACTCAGTGTGAACTGGGCTACAGCGTGAACTCAAGGCCAGCCTGAGCTGCGTAGCGAGACCCTGACTCAAAAGAGAGAGAGAGAGAGAGAGAGAGAGAGAGAGAGAGAGAGATCTCATGACCCAGAAAAGAAAAGCCAAACAATAACATCATGATGAAGATGGCAACAGTCTTAGAAGACAGATCCAAGAGACTTTGGTGCAACAGGATCCAGAAAAGACATGAAGGAGAAAAGGAAAGACAGAGTTCTGTGCAGGCTGAGTAAAGACAATGACCGAACTGGAAAAGAAAAGAGGAAATCTTACAAGATTCTGGACAGAAACAAAAAGAAGCAAGCAGATGAAACTTGATTTTCAAGACTGGAAGGCAAGACACACTGACATCCTCAAACTGCTGAGAGCAAAGCACGGCAGCTCGGGAGTGGACGCCTGCCGCAGCGCTCACGCATGGGGGGTGTCCGCAGGGAGTGAGATGCTCTGCTATCTCACACGGGCACCAGGCACAGAGCCAGTCACTGTGGAATTGGAAGAAGGTCCTAAGGTGCAGAGGAAGGTTGTTTCACACTGGTGTGTGATTAAAAGGGTAATGCTAGATAGTGCATGTGGGAAAGTCTAATTTAAACATTAAACGAAGCGTTTGAATTAGAAAAGACACATGTTATGGAAAAACCTGCTAATGGACAGGAGCATAATGCAGTAAACTATCTCTTCAAAATCTAGGAGTTAGCTGGGTGTGATGGCTCACACCTGTAATCCCAGCACTTTGGGAGGCTGAGGCAGGATGATTGCAAGTTTGAACCCAGTCTGGGCAATTTAGCAAGACTTTGTCTCGAAATAGAAACAAAAGAGGACTGGGGATGTAGTTCAGTGTGATCCCCAGTACTGCAAAAATGATAAAACAACAACCTAGGGGCTGAGGAGTGCTGGACAGAAGAGGAAAGGTAAGTGAGATATGGTATTTTTACTCGCTGAAGGGCTGGGAGACCAGAGCTGAAAGCATTCTGAAGGTCTCCTATGCTGGGCAGCAACAGTCAAAGGGAGAACAGGGCAATTATGGGCGGAAAACTGCTACCCTGTGCATTCCCATAATGCTAAGAAGAAATGGAAACAGGGAAAACAGAAAGTAACCAAGAAAAGGGAAACAATAAAAATTTTAAAGTAGTAAATGTAGTGATGGACGGAATGAAGCTTTAAAAGTCAATTTTTCACTCAAAGTGAAATGAATGAATTTTCTTATTAGCAAATTCTTAACAAGTGGATCAGAAAACAACCCCTAGTTCTACATTACTCAAAATTAAGGTACTTAGAGTAGGGGCAGTAAACCCCCATTAGAAAACAATGTAAAATGCACCACAGTAATGCAAATACAGACCAACAGGACAAAGATGGATGCTGTTTTAGGATAAAACCTGCAGTTCTCAGATATTATAAGTCTGGTCCTAACAGACAGAGCTAAATATAAAGAAAAGCAAAACCGGGCATGGTGGCGCACGCCTGTAATCCCAGCACTCAGGAGGATTGTTGTGAGTTCAAGGTCAGCCTGAACTATGTAGCAAGACCCTGTCTCAAAAAGACAAAACAATAAAAAAAAATTAAAACATGAAGACAGGCAAAGTGATAAAATGTGATTTCTAAAATTATTATCTGGAGATTTTATTATATATGACATTTTAGTATATATCTTTTTTGTTTCTGTTTTTTGAAACAGGATCTCACTATGTGGTTCAGGCTGGCCTTAAACTCACTGTGTAACTCTGCGTGTGTATCTTTAGAATCAGAGAAATTTAACAGTCCAAAAATAAGTATATGAGAAAATCAAAAGTTATAATCAAGCACTTTCAATTACCCTCCTTTCCTCCCCCAAACATCCCTGTGTTCTTCAAATGAGAATATATTGCTTTTCAAGCTGGGTGTGGCAGCACACGACTATAATCCCAGAACTCAGGAGGCTGAGGCAGGAGAATGGTTGCGAGTTCGAGGTCAGCCTTGGCTACAAAGTGAGTTCAAAACTAGCCTGAACTGCATAGTGAGACCCTGTCGCAAAAAGGCAAAAAAGAAAGAAAAGAGTGTATTACTTTTCCATGTGCCCAAGGATTATTTATGGAAATTGTGCATTATTTGGTCTCAAAAAAAAAAACCCCTCTAACACAATTTTAAGGTTTTAACAAAGTTCACAGACCCTAAAGAAAACCTCACATCAAAATTTTAAAAAAGCTTGGACTATAACAAAATAAAGTTAGATATAAGTAAAAAAGTTAAAAAGACCTAATTATTTATAAATTAAAAACATTTGTGAAAAAAGCTTAGCTTAGTGATAAAAGCAAAACAGATTACAGACATATAGAATTCAGTAAAAAGAATGCTATATGCAAACAAAGACAGGACCATGAAAACTTTATCCCAGAGACACTTCATAATCTTACACATACTGACTGCCAAAAAAAGAAAGGTCATAATAAAGAAATTTGGTATTCACCTTAATAAATTAAAAAAACCCAGAGTCAGTTATGATGGCCCAGCACTCAGGAGGCTGAAGCAGGAGAACTGCTTTGAGTTTAAAACCAACCTAAGCTATATACATATTCTTTTTTGGGGGGTACCAGGAGTCAAACTGAGGACCTCACACTTGCCAGGCAGGTGCTTGTGCCGCTGAGCTCTATCTCTGGCCCACCTGAGCTATATGGTGAGCTCAAGGCCATCCTGCATTACCTCATGAGACCCTGTCTCAAAAACCAAAATAAGTAAGTAAATAAATAAAGAAGAAAGAGAAAAAGAAAAACCCCATAAGGTATTGTATATTCTTTGTTTTTAAAAGCATGAAAAGCAAAATAATAATGGTTAAGTACTAAAGTAAAACATAAATAAAAAGTTTTAAAAGTCAGAAAGGTGATTCTTTGCAAAGATAAATAAGAGGGATACACTTCCTCAGAGGCACATGAATTCATTCACAGGGTGGGGAAAGCAAAAGCACGCAGAGCTGGGATGCGGACGGAGAGTACAAAGTCGCAGACACTGTCGTGATTCTTTTGAATTATAAACGAGTGTCACATTCAACCCCTTGAAAACAGATGAGCACGACAGGAAATGACACTCAGAAAAGTGTAAAGTTCAAGCCTTGATTCAAGGAGATTTAAAATAACACGAATAAAGTAATAGCAGTGAAAAATCAAACAAACTTGAAAAAGCGCTTGGAGATCTACTTTGAAAAATCTTAACAAAATTCCACTAATACTCAAACTATTCCTAATCAGAGAAAGTAAAGCTTTTCAATCACCTTATTAGAACAGCATAATCTTAATAATAAAACAATAATCAGAAGAGAAACTACAGACCAGTCTTACTTACAAATAGAAATGAAAGCATCCTAAGCTTTAACAAACAAGCACAGCACAATTGCAAAAGATTACCACCGTGCAACCCTTTCAAGTAGAACCTTGGAACACCAGGGTGCGTGGTGTCAGGAAGTCTTTACTGGAATGCATTACATCATCAGGTTAAAGGAGAAAATCCGTTAATCATGCAAGTAGATAATTTTTTTTAAAGGTCACTTGATAAATTTAGCTGCCATCATAATGAAAGTCTGAGTAAACCAGAAAGCGGGGGATTCCCCTAGGCTCTCCAGTCCCATAATAGTTCACCCTATTGAGGTTGGACCTATTTCTCAAAAGCCGGTTCTCAGGAAGATCTCCTAATAGGGTATCATTTTGACAAACTTCCTGAATCATCAGCTTGGAAGAAAAGAAATTATAAGGTCTTCAGACACAGGCAGAAAGGACAAGATCGTACATTTCCAGGGAAGTACCTGTGTTATAGGCAGGGTACAGTCAGCATAAGACACAGGACCCTTTAAAGCATGCTGTTGCTATCTCAAAGTTCTTTTTTTAAACAAGTGTCCTGTGCTTTCGTAGTGTGCTGAGCTCTGCATATTATGCCATTGGTCTGGGAGTAGGCTGGCGCGCGTCCTTTTGCTGCCTAGTACCGATGAGTTCTGGCACATTTTAGGGCCCTGTAGTAGATGCAGATAGAACTTTGTTATTGGTCACACTCAAGAATGAGACCAGCTGGTGGGCACGGGCACCTAAATTTAATATTTTTTGGCATTGTCATTCTTAGGCCTTCTTAGACTAATGTCTTTAATTTCACAATTAAAATAAAAAAAACAGCTTAAAATTTATTTCTGAGTATCAGTCAAACTTCAAGAGGAAGGAAATTATGACACACACTACAATGTGAATGTATATTTAGGCCGCTACACTTAGTGAATAAGCTACGCAGAAAAGGACAACACTGTTCTGCTTAGGATCTAAGATGTCCCCGCGTCTCGCGTACGGGAGGTGGCAACGGGGGTGGGGGGGCACTGTGCTCCTTTGTGGACTCCCGCATGCACGAGTTCGAGGCTGACAGCGCTGCAGTGGCAGCTGGCGGGACGCCGTGGTCCCCGGTGCGGCCGGGAAGGTGTGTTCTTATCCCTGCCCCTCCTCCTCTCTCGGGTCCGGTCTGCCTGGACTGGGCAGCTGCCCTGCCCGGCCCTCCTCCATGGCCCTCCGCACAGAGCAGCCGACCTTGGACTGAACTCTCTGGAACATGAGCCAATGGACCTCTCCTTGAAGGTTCCTGGTCTGGTATTTTGTCCCAGTGCCAGGAAACCGAGTGATACAAACACTGTGGTTCTGCAGAAGTGGACAATCTGGAGGGACTGGATTAAGAGAAAAGAGAGCGGAGTGGTGGGTGCTGGGGGTGAACTGGGAGAAAACGCTATGTGAATAAAAGCTATGTGATGTTAGTGTTCGGCGGGTTAGACTTACGGTTTTCCAAATTAAAAAATTCTGGAGATCTGTTCACAACAACAGGAATATACACGACACTATTAAATGGTACGTTTAAATGGTACGTTTGTTTTTGTTTTACTGTAATAGTGCTGAGGATTGAACTTGGGCCTCCTGCATACTGAGCATGTGCTCTAACACCGAGTTACACCCCCTGCCCAGAACTGTCCATTTTTAAATTATTAAGATGTCAAATTTTGTGTTATGGGTATTTTGCCACAATTTTTTTAAAATAGAGAAGCTGGGCACACTGAAGTGTGCCTATAAATCCCAGCCCCTGGGGAAGCTGAGTAGAGCATCAAAAGTTTGATCCCAGGGTAGGCAACTTAGAGACACCCTGTCTCAAAACACCTCCAAAGGGCTGAGGATGTAGCTGTATGTGGAAGTCCTGGGTTCAAGCCCCATGGCCACGAGAGAGAGAGAAAGAGGGAGGAGGACAGCTATTCTGGAAATGCATGTAGAGAGGTGCTTGGCTGCCTTCCTCCATATCGGAAGAGGTTTGTGACAGGGTTGGCATTGAAAAAGATTTCAAAGGCTTGGGGCACAATGGCACTTTTTGCCTCAGGAACAGTACTTCATGTTATTTTAACTTTTTCTGCGTTGTTTCCCCTTATTCTGATAAGGTGTTAGTCCACAGTGTGTGTGTGTGTGTGTGAGAGAGAGACAGACAGACAGACAGAGACAGAAAGATAGAGAGACCAAGGATGGATACACAGCCTTTGCACTGAGTGGCATCCTCAGTCTTTTCCTGTCTTTTGTTTCACCTTGAGGAGGGAGTCTCAGTCACTTTTCCATGGTGGGGCCAAAATGTCCAACACCTGCACCCGAGAGGATGAGACCTTTAATTTGCCTCTCGGTGTCAGAGGGTTCAGTCCATGGCCGGCTCTAAGGCAGGACATCAGGGTGGAAGGGTGTGGCCAAGGACAGCTGCTCACCCGGGGCAGCCAGGATGCACAGAGGAGGAGCCCGAGCTGGGGACAGGAACGCACCTCTCAGGCCACACCCCCTAGTGGCCAGGTCTTCCAGCCAGGCCTCACCTCCTAACACCACATTCAGCTCTGAATGCATCACAGATCAATCCACTGATGGTCCAACCACCTTCCAAAAACGCTTGCCTCTGAGCACATGAGAATTCTGGGAAATAGTTCAAATTTAACCACAACCCAAGGTATCACTACGTTGTTAAATTGCCCAGACTGGGCTGGAACTCGAAACCTACCTGCCTCGGCCTCCCACAGTGCTGAGATTGTAGGTGTGTCCCACCACAGGTGGCTTCAAATGTGGTTTTGCGAATCTCATTGTTGAGACGCTGGCCTGGGCTCGGGGCTTCATTAATTTTCTGCCCTCTCTGGAGCTAATGTCCTGAGGGAGACAGCACCTCATGTAACCCGTGGTGAATGCGAGACAACAGGCATTAGAAGAGCAACTCTGAAGGCCACGAAACTTAGCCCAGAGGTTGGCCCGCCTTCATGCCTGCTGTGGAGGAAAGGCTGGGCTTAGACATGAGGCTGCCTGCCTGTGGTCCCAGCTGCCTGGGAGGCTGAGGCAGAAGGATCACAAGTTCAAGTCCAGTCTGGCGTCCTTAGTGAGCGCCTGTCTCAAAGTAAAAGTTTAAAAAAGGGCGGGGAATGTAGCTCTGGCAGAACAAGCACACTTGGTCATGGAGAAGTGGGTTTGCTCCCTCCCTCTGAGCCTGGACTTGCTCTGATCACCTGATGTGGTGTCAGTGAGGCTGATTTGCAGCTTCTGAAGCTGAGTGGTTTGTGGCTGTTACTGCAGTTCTTCAGTGCTGGGGATTGAACCCAAGGCCTCTTGCATGCTAGGAAGTATTCTACCACTGAACTAAACCCAGCCTTTTTGTTTTGCTTTGTATTTTGAGACAGGGTGTCCCTGTGTACTTCAAGCTGGTCTTGAACTCACTGTGTAGCCCTCAGCCTCAGCCTCCTGAGCACTGGTATCATAGGCATGCACTGTCATGCCTGGGAATGTCAAAAGTCTAAAAAAGTTTTAAAGGTTGAGGATGTAGCTCATTGTAAAGGCCTAGAGAGGGAGGGAGAGAGGGAGCGGGGCGGGGGCAGTAGCCGGCAGCACTTCTGTTTAACACAGCATTCCTGGATCTCACTACTATCACCACAACCCCCTGAAGAACCATCACCCCTAGGCCTAGATATGGAAACCAAGGCTCAGAAATGTCAAAGCCATGCCCAGATTGGCACTGCCTTTATCAAACATCCTTGACAGGAGTGGCCCAGCTCGGAGCGGCCAACATGCCCAGGGCTCCCCAGGGCCTTTCCAAGAAGGGCAAGGCTGTGTGCGCCCTGGTCACAGCGGCCTTCGCTGGAGAGCTGGTCTCTTTATGGTGAGTCTCACTCACCACACACACTCAGCACGGGCTGGCCATGCTGTTGGGGGCAGGGTTCTCAGTCCCACCTCGAAGGGCCTGAGCTCCACATGGAGTGTGAGCTGGGATGCCCTGACCAGTGCTTCAGGACTCAACACGTTCAGGTAACCAGGATAATGAAGGAAGTGGGCATTCTGGGCTTTTTCTTTCTCTGACCCAGTGTCTGAGGGTGGGGAGGAGCGGGCCAAGAAGGCAGAGGGGTAGCAGGGGCTCTGATCCTGGGCGGGCCATGTCAGCTCAGCTTCTGGAGCTACAGCCGTGGCTTCTGTCCTCCTGGGTGGCAGGTGAGGGCAGGAAGCAGTACTATGGGCGGAGCCTCCTGCACAGAGGGCAAGGACAGTGGAATCGATGAGTCTGTGCCGCTGGACACCTCAGCAGCCGTCTTCTGCTGCGCTGCTGTGGGCGGTGGCGGTTGGAGCGGCCCCGGGGTGCTGTGCAATTGCTGCTGAGTGCTGACGTCCAGCTCACCTGACGTGCATTCTTCGGTGTCCTGGATTCTTTGACCTTTGCTGAACTAACATCCATTTTGGGATTGCGCCAGGATTGCCGCTGGGAAAATCGCGGTGGAGGGCAAAGGAGTCAAGCTAAGAAGCTCTCTGGTTCTGCTGCTGTGGAAGCTTCCGTTTGGAAGGTTTTATTTTTAGAAACCCTCTGTCCTTCACCCTCCGCCCTCAGTGAGTCAGTCAGCGGCGTCTCCCTGAGGTTAACCATTTCCCCCAGGTGCACCTGAGTGAGCACATTTCCCACCCAGATATACGGGGCTTGTGAAAGGCTCTTCCTGCCCCCTCCCACGCCCAACCTCGACCTTCGCCCTCCAACCCCGTCCCAGGGCCATCTCCAGGCTGGGTAAAGGGAGCCCTGTGAAATCAAAGTCAAGCCTAACTCTTCCAGCACCTAGAAAGGATGATTTGTTTGGCTCTTCAAACAGAGGACAGCAGCCCTGGACTTTGGCAAATAAAAAATAAGAACGCCCGGCTCTGGGCTCTAGGAGTTTTTGCAAAGCCTCCTTGGTCTCCACAGAGTCAGGCAAGTGAAGTCACTACAGAAGCCAAGTCACCAAAATACTTTAGAAATGTAACGGCATTCTGCTCTGTCCTGCTAAATTACCCTTGACTAACCTTTGATAACAACCATAAAGAAAATCATAATTTCCCTTCATTAAATTTAAACCTTGGGAGCATCTTTCCAATAAATTTTCTTTAAAAAATGCACACACACAGAGTTACAGTTTGGAAACACATTTAGCTAAGGTGATAGGACATGTCACACGGTCATGCTGAGTCATTCTTATTTGTGTGTTGTTCATGAGACAGGACTTGCCACGTAGCTCAGGCTGGCCTTAAACTATGGAGCGCAAGCTGGCCCAGTCCTCCGCCTCAGCCCCCTATGTGCTGGTATTACAGATATGAACTGCCGCGCCAGGCTGAGTAGTGAGTCATTCTTTTTTTTTTTTTTGCGGTACTGGGGATCGAACTCAGGACCCTGCGCTTGCTAGGCAAGCGCTTATTCCACTGAGCTATATCCCCAGCCCCGTGAGTCGTTCTTAACATTGACTTCCCTGATTAAGTGTATTGTTTCTTTTTTGTTTTTAAATGTGACTATCGTGGCCAGTAAAGGAGACAGAAGAGTTTGAAGTGAAATGAATGTACAATGTGAAAGGGAAGCGGGGGTGATGCTTGGGGGACACCTTGGACTTTGTGCTGAGCCTGCGCACGGTAGGCCTGCAGTAGGCTGAGAACGGCTTAACTCATCAGCTTTCTCTTTAGTTTGTGAAGCAGATTTGAGGTTCAACCCGAATCTGACAGGAAACCTTGCTGTTCACTCCTTACAGAGTTCCACGCCCTCGAGCTGGTACAGGAGGCTCTCAGGGTCACTGGCAGGATCATCCCCGAGATGCGCAGAGCTCGCTTTCCGACTCAGCTGCAGATGACGCGGGTCAGAGGCACAGGTGAGTGCCAAGGGGGACAGGGAGAGGCTGCGCTCCTGAGCGCCCAGGGCTGGTGCTGTGGAGGTCAGGGGCTAGCACAATGACTGTCAAGAGCTTGGAGGAAGCCAGTGTGAAACAGACCTCAGGTGAAACCTTGTGTTGTGTGAGGGCCTTCGGAGCTAGTCATTTTCTACCTACCTTTCCCTGTCAGTCCACACCGCAGCTCACAGGTTAGAGAAGGAAATACTGAGGACTCATTCCTCCTCACACAGATCAGCCTTCACTAAATGTACGGCCTGTCCAAACAAGATCACACACACACACACACACACACACACACACACACACACACACACACACACTTCCCTGTCCTCCAGGAAACAGAAATGAGTGCTGGAAATGGCTCCTCAGCAGCCTGGGCGCAGGGTGGGTCCAGCCTCGGTGGGCCCTGCACTCTCTGCACTGGGCCTGGCCCCTCCTCCGCTGGCCTCCTCCATGCTGCAGCCCTGCCTGGGGCGCAGGCTACCTCCTTTCCTGCCTTTGTGCTTCCTGCTCCTCTATCCCGATGGCCTGCCCCTGCCTTCTGCCTTCTGCCCGCAGTCAGCTCGGATGCCAGCTCCTCCCCAGACCTTCCTGGACCTCTCCTCGCTTGACAGGACCCTCACCCGGCTCTAGGCCCCCTGCTCAGCGTGCCCATGCCTGACCACAGCAGGGCCCTGCAGCCAGTCTGTCCTTTCTGTCCATAGTTGCTTTCATTATAACAAATCCATCACAGCTGTGCTCAGTGCACATTTGACAGGTGTATTATTTAAGCAGAGTTTGATTCTAATCTTGTCTCTGACACTCAGTAACTTTAAGCACGTGGGTGTCAAAGTGGGGACGACAGACAGTTTCTTGACTAAGAATATTTTCTTGGTAGCAATTTCCCAACCTGAACATTAGTGGGCATGTAGTGAGGTTGTTGAGCGGACTGCCAAGGTCAACTGAATTATTTAACCTATGAATCCTTTAACTTAGTTTTCTGGCATAACAATAATGTGGCAAACTAAAAATAATGAAGACCATGTTCGTTGTGTATATACGTGAAACATCTTTTGTTCTGATAGAATCACAATGCCCAAATTTATCTCTTCTCTCTCCCTCTCCCTCTTCCTCTCCTCTCTGTGTCTCTCTCCTAGACATACCTTACCAGATTTTACTTTGTTTTCAGACAAGTTATCTCTATATACTTCAGGCTGGCCTTGAACTAATTATACATAGCCCAGGTTGACTTCAGGCTCGTAACAATCCTCCTGCCTCTGCCTCCTGAGTACTGGTATGACAGGTGTGCACCACCACACCTAGCAATTTACCACACTTTTGCTTTTTATTATTAGAGTTCTTTAAAACAAATTTCTCCACACTTCCAAACTTGTAACTGAACTTGGAAGGGAAAACTGTGGGAAATGATGATCAAGGTCCACTTAGTCTCTACAGCTCCCTTTTGACCCCTTAAGCAAACCGAGAAACCTGAAGGAAAATTACCTAAGACAACGAAACTGGTGAGTATTCCTGCTGTGCTGAAGCTGTGTACAAGCACACGGCCGGCTGGGAGGGAGCAGGGTTGTTTTAGAAAGAGCCCGTCTGGGAGCCGACAGGGGCCCTGGGAGGGAGCTAGGCCCCCAATTCCTGCTGTACTTAGAGAAGAGTTACTCCTGTGGTTTATGGCAAAAGTGGTTGAAAACATTATTAGGTAGGATTTTGGCCTGTTTTGGTAAAGTGTAGATGAAAATGCTTTTTTGTATCGGTGTGTATTCATGGGAAATGCTATGAATCTCGGTCCACCCGGGTGGGGCAGTGTCAAGCCTGGGTGACTGGGTGCCACCCTCAGACATCCCTCCTCTCCTGTGCTGTGACCCCTCACAATCCTCTCTTCTTACCACCGCGAAATACACAGTGAATTATTGGCAACTGAGCAAGTAAAATGTGTGAAGAGCAGACTCTAAAAGTCTAATTAGATGGCATTAAAAATAAATATCTTGGCCAGGTGTGGTGGTGGACACCTGTAATCCCAGTGCTTGAGACGCTGAGGCAGGAAGATCTCTGTGAGTTTGAGGCCAGCCTGGTCTACAAAGTGAGTTCAAGGCCAGCTTGATCTACATAGTGAGACCCTGCCTCAAAAAGACAAAAGAAAAAACAATACCCAACCCCCAAAACTCTCAATATTAACCATAGTACTTTCAAAGGAACATGAAGAACCACTAGAATGTCTTACCTAAAGCAATTCTATTTTCAGGGAAAAAACCAGCTTGAATAGTATATGGGATAGAATCTTTTCCCACAAATGAGAAAGCACACAGAAGCAAGAAGCTTTTCTCCTTTTCTTTCATGAAGGGGACTGGGTTTTGAGGCAAGGCCTATCTATGTAAGACAGGCTGACTTTGAAACCTACGTAGCCCAGGCTGGCCTCGAACTGGCAGTCCTTTCACCTCAGCCTCCCAAATGCCGAGATGGCAGGTGTATGTCACTGTGGCCACTGCCCAGTTTTGCCTTTGCAACCCTGGCCAAGGCACTTCCGCAGGCACCTGGCTTCGCAATGAAGGGCCCCTAAAAGGGGCCAAGTACCTTGGTGCTCCCAGCTGCTAGCCAAGCCAACCACGCCCCTCACCTGCAGAGAGGGACAGGCACGTTGCCCACAGCCTCCTCCAGGCCTGGGGGTCCTGTCCACAGCCACCGGGGTGCTGCGGTCACAGGTGCCCCACCACGCCTGGCCGTAGCACCTGCTCCTTGACAGCTGATGAAGTAGCGCACCTCTGCCCACACCAGCACCCCAACCTTCTCTGCTGTCAGAGCCTGGGTCATGTTCCAACCAGCCCCCACCTCCCGTCACTACGGGAGGGAAGGCCCTGACTGGCTGAGCCCATCAGTCCATCTCAGAGGGCAGTAAACGGGAGTGGTAGAGGAGGCCAGGTCCGGCTCAGCCTCTGTCGCTTACGAGTCTGTGAACAGGGGCCCCTGCTGCCCCTGCCAGTAGCGGGGCCCACTTGCACGGTGAAGGTGCCTTCCAGTGAGTGCCTTCTGCTCTCTCCGCGTGGCTTCTCTGCAGGGTTTTATTGTACAGCTTTATGATTATTTAGGTATGGCAAGGCCCAGAGACCAGGAAGTGGCCATGAACGGTCGTTTGCAGGCTGGGGATGTGGCTCAGGGCACTTGCCTAGGATGGAGGAGGCCCTTGTTGTAGTCCCTGCACTACCCTGCGGGCCACACACGGATCAGGAGGGCACAGAGGTGGGCAGGAGGTCTGCTTGTGCTGTCTGTGGAGCTGGGCGGGCGGCCAGCTAGGGCAGGCCACCTCCGGGTGTCTGCACCGCATGACAAGGGGCCGTGGAGTTGCTGGAGTGCAGGTGCAGTACAGGAAACAAAGCCCTCAATATGTTGGTTTGCATTCGAAAAGTGAGAGGTAATGTTTTCTATTTCTAAAGAAACGAGCTAGCCTGGGAGGGTGGGGTGGTCACCCGGCTCCCCATATCAAGGTAAGGACTGGGAGGACACAGCGTGAACCCCTTCACAATGTGGTGCTGGCCTTGCCAGAGTCAGTGGCCCCAGAGAGCAGGCAGGGGTTGCGTGGTCCCCGCTCCAGCTCCGGAGTCACAGGCCATTGGCCAGGCGCGCTCCACTGACCAGTGCTTATGGGCTGGGAGGTCGCTGCAGCCCTCCAAGAAGTTGAGCACCCCCCCAGGTACATTCCTGATGCCAAGGTGCAGGTCCTTCATTCACAAGGTGGGAGCAGTACTGTGTCCATCGGAATTCCTAGTTGCCAGTGGCAGAAAGTGCCTCTGGCATGCTTAGGGAAAAGAGCGTTTGTTAATTGAATCTTGAATCACACATAATAGAAGAGCAGGTGGAACCCAGGCATATAAGCTGTGCCGGAACAAGGGGCAGCAACACACACCTGCAATCTGCAGATAGGATCACAAGTTCAAGCATCAGCACCAGCAACTCGGCCTATTTTTTAAAAATTAATTAATTTATTCATTTTGGGGTATCAGGAATCCAACTCAGGACCTCGTGCTTGCCAGGCAGGTGCTGTGCTGCTGAGCTAAATCCCAGCCCTGCTCAGCCTATTTTAAAATAAAATTTAAAAGGGCTGGGTATGGAGCTCACTGGTAGAGCTCTTGCTTAATGTGCATGAGACCCTGGGTTTGATTTTTCAGCACCCCAACCCCAGCCCCGCCCACAGGGGTGTGCAGGAACCCGGGGAGGGCAGGGCTTGAGAAAAGCCATGGTGGGGGGAGCTGGGACGGAGCTGGCCGGGGACAGTGCTACCCTGACCTTGGCTGGGCCAGGCCAGGTGGTGAGCTTAGCACCGCGGCTGTGCAGGGCCTCTTCCTGGCACACAGAGCGGAGAGCCAGGCTGTCTGCTTCCAAGATCGCAATCAACGCCCACTGTGCAGGCTGGGCTCGTGTCCTACGAAGCTCAAGCCACAGTAGACGGTGCCACCTTGGAGAATCAGTGTGCAGATGGGGCTTATCGCCTCCACTCAGCACATAACAGGGTTGGCATCTCACACTCGGTGTCTCACCCCACACCCTGAGCACCCTCAGAACATCCCACTGTGTTCCCTAGACTGGCCTCAAACGAACTCCTGGATTCAAGTAATCCTCCTGCCTCAGCCTCCCAAGTGGCACAACCATGACCAGCGCCACATCAACTGTTTTGTGGACCTGGGCTGGAGCCCAGGCCTCAATGCATGCTGGGTAATCTCTCCCCTGCGAGAAAGAACCCGGGTCCTCGCAGTCAGTCCTCGCCTTTCTGCCCGCCCAACCCTGTGACGGAGCAGGTACAGCTGCTCCCCTGGTTGCTAAGAGCTCTGCCACTCCTGCTGCCTGGGGACCGGAGTGGAAGCCCCGGAAACAGCACAGAACTAAACAAGACAGAGGAAACAGAGGCTTCTTGTGAGAACTGCGGTCCAGCGCCCTGGGCCTGGCCAGCTGGGGAGCCGCACTCTTGCCATGGCCGAGGCCTCTGCCCTCTCCTCTGCCGGCATATCCCCGGCAGGGCTCTGTCCCCAGAGACCTGACTGCGTCCTCCAGGCGTGGGCCTTGCTGTGCAAACCCAGCAAGTGATCTGAGGGGGCGCCCACCCTGGGGTTTGGGTTCCCTGGTCAGGGACCAGCCCACGGTTTTGAGACTCAGTGTTCAGGACGTGCAATCGTCCAACTTCAGCCCCGTTTGCACACAACCCTTCTAGTGAGAGGAGAGCGATTGGCATTCGGTGGAAACCACACCGGAGGCTGCCTTTCGGCCTCTGCCCTCACTCTGCACAGTTGGCCACGCCCGCCTGCAGTACGGGATGCCTGTGAGCTGTGTCGTCCTGAGCCCACAGCACGCACTAGCTGTGCACTGCGCTGCTGAGCCATGTGTTCTCGAGGGCTGGGTGGATTAAATGCATTTTCAATTCACAGTGTTTCCACTGAAGGTGGCTTCGGTGGGGTCCACTGGACAGTACGCTGAGGCACACCTGCTGTGAGGACACCAGGAGAGCTTCCTAACACAGGGCGCTGGGCCAAAACCCCGGAGTCCAGGCAGGCAGGTCTGGTCTGCGCTTCCAAGAAATTCTCATGGTTGCTAAGGCCACTGATCTGGGCTGTGCTTTGAGAACCACTGCCTAGGTGGTTTGCTGTGGTTGTGGGCCTGCTTTGTAAACCCCATACACTCTATCCAGTAATTGTCGTTTATGGAGGAAGCCATGCCAGGTACGGTTGTTGCACACCTGCAAGCCCAGTTACTCTGGGGCTGACATAGGAGGGCTGTGAGTGTGAGGCCGGCCTGCGCAGCTCCGTTTCAAAGGAGAGAAGGACGGAGGGTGCTGCTCGGGGGCACAGGCCGTCCGGCTCAAGCCCCAGGACCGCTGGAGAAAAGGAGGCCTAGGCAACGCCACAGAGCAAGGACGCGTGACCCTCAGTAATAAACACAAAGACGTCCGCCGGCGCGGAGCAGAAACTTACCACAGCGGCTTCCTCAGGGAGTAGTTCCTGTTTCCCACTCTCCTGAGAACACCCAGCCATCCGGGGCCAGGGAGATGGTCCCACAGCACCAGGTCCTGCCGGCTCTGCTCCCCACCAGCCCTGGGAGCGGCTGCGGCACCAGGTCACCTCTGCGCTCCACGCCCCATGCAGAGGAGGAGGACGGCACACAGGTGGGGGCGGGCCTGGACGATGCTCTATAGACTCTTCTTCCTACGTCACTGGCCAAAGCTACGTCACATGTCCACACCCAGCTTCAAAGTAGGGGAAGCCAGGTAGCTGTAGCTCAGCACTCACTGATTCAGATGACACAGAGTTCTGGTACTCACTGTGTGTGGTGGTGTCCCTGTGTCCCTGCTCCCCTGCCAGAGCAGCCTGGAGCCAGGAGTTCAAGGCCAGCCTGGGCAGTACTGCACAACTCCACCTACCAGGAGAGGATGGGGTGACAAACCTGCCCAGGGCAGCAGCCAGCTGCCCCTCCCAAGGCCCCACCCTGCACTCAGAACAATGCCACCCGTGGGTTCAGCCAAGCTCAGGAGGGCGGAAGGCGGCCAGGCAGCCTGGCTCCCCTCACAGGCCCCCTTCCTCTCATGGGGTTCTGTGAGAAGGGCATACACTGGCTTAGAGCTGCCAGCTTTTGTAGGTCAGGCCCTGCCCTGGCAGGGCAAGCGTGCTACACCCCCACCCCTCCGGCTCATTCGACCACACTTGCTGACTAAAGCCTTTTGGAGCACGGCCTTCAGCCACATCCCTGGACACTCTTGCCTGGCGACCTTGATGTCTCCCACCAGCAGCCCAGGCTGGCCTCGTTCTCATGGCGATCCTCCTGCCTCAGCCTCCGAGTGCTGGGATTTCAGGTGTGTGTCACCATGGCTGGCCTTTATTTTTCCTTTAAACAAATTTTTAAAAATTCTGATTTGTACATGTTTGCAGGACCTAACGATTCCATTCATGGTAGGGAGTCGGCAGCGTCCACACACACCTTAGCTCATCTTGCCTTCCCTTCCCTCCTCCCTTGATCTATTGGCCCCCTTCCCGTTTGTAAAGGGTCTATCTCTTTCCTATTATCTATCTTTTATTTTGCTTTTAAAATAGTTTATACTTGGGTTTCTCATATAAGAAAAATCATGATATTTAAGGTTGTGTGTCTAGTGTCCGGCTTATCTCACTTAGCATTATGACCTCAAAGTGCATCCATTTTCCTCTGAATGACACAAATTTATCCTTCATGGCTGAGCAGCGCTGACTGTATAGAAATACCACTTTTTATTCAATCATTTGATGGACATACAGGCCACTTCCAAGGTTTAGCTATATGAGCTGTGCTGCTATACACATGGCTATGCATGTATCACTGTGGTGTGATGTCTCTACCTCTTTTTGGAAGAAAAATAGGAGACCTAAGGAGAAGATCTGGGTTGAATGGAATTTCTTTTTTTCTTTTTCTGTGGGGGCGGTTTGAGACAGGGTCTTACTCTGTAGTTTAGGCTGACCTTGAACTCACTATGTAGCCCAGGCTGGCCTTGAACTCGTGGCAATCCTCCTGCCTCAGCCTTCTGAGTGCTGGGATTATAGGCGTGTGCCACCACATCCAGCTGTAAATGGAATTTCTATTTGTAGTTTTTTTAGGAAACAAGGAGACAGGGTATTTCTCATGGGGCCTCCATGTGTCTCTGCTTCCTGCTTTGCAGCGTGATGCTCCGTCCTGCCTGGCCCCTGCCTATCTTCATGGGCATTTGCCAGAGTCTGCAGCTGTGGGTTTAGACCCTCAGTGTCCAGAACTGTGAACTGACCGCATCTCTCACATTTGAACTGCACCAGCCTGGCACTGTCACAGTGACAGAAAGCTGACAGTACAGCCCCTCTGTCCATCCTCAGAGGCAGCAGCAACACTTCAGACATCTCCCCTGTTCCGTCAGTGTCTCTGACTGTGGTGGGGGAAGACCTTCCCGTGGAGGGGCTGCTACTCCAGGACGACCTCCTGCCACAGTGCCTTTTTGTGCAGTACACCTTGTCTCTGCAGTGGTGTGATTTTGCTGATTGTCCTGTAGAGCACAGGACTGTAGCTGTATCTTCTGTTACACCTTATGGCGCTGCATGTGAGAGTTCTACAGATAACAGCGAGGTCATCAAGTTAGGGTCCCCCTTGACCACGTCTTTGTTCTGAGTACTGTAATGGGTGTACTATACACGCCCCTCCAGTCACAGGATCTCAGTTCGGGAGGAATGTCTGTAAACTCAAAATCTAAAGTCACTCTCTTTGTAAAGCTAGGCCACCCTGCTGGTCCCAAAGGCCCGGCTTCTCTAGGCCAGGAGGAGCTGGGATGGATCCCAGGCAGGAGAGTGGAGTACCCCCCAGTCAGTGAGGTGTTTCTGCTTTGCTTTGTTCTAAAATCAGAATTTATAGGAACCTGGGAGGGTGAGCAGCCTTGCTTTGTCCAGGGGCTTCGGGATGCCAGGGTGGAGTTGAAGGGATCCACAGCCCGGGGAGCTCAGTGAGGCCCCACAAGCTGAGCCGAACTGAGCCCTGGTGGGCTGTCCTCCTTCTCTGTGTCACGCCCCACTTCTAGGCACAGCTGGAGGTGTCAGGTGTTCCCGTGGGTGTGGGTAGGCAACTTTGCTGGCTGAAAGCCCTGGCCAGGGCGGAGCCACTGCCTGCAGACTCCAGGCCTGCAGCCTCCTGCTGGACAGGGCTGGTAGGCAAGGCCCAAGCCGCAATCACTATACCGCTGCTTGGAATACTGGGCTCTCAGCTGGCCCTGGCCAGTGGGCTCCTGGTCAGGAGACCCCGGGTCTGATGTGCACAGGGCTGCACTCCGGCTGTATCTGTTTGTTCCACAAACAAGCAGGGGTTTTAAGAGACCCCTCAAGCTGGGCGAGGCGGTGCATGCCTGTGATCCCAGCATTTGGGAAGCTGAAGCTGGACAATCACTGCTGGCTGGCGACCAGCCTGAGCTACAGAGGGTGACCCTGTCTCAAAACACAACACAAACAAAAATCAAGATGCAGGTGATAAGGAAGCTGCAAAGACAAATGAGAATTATGCTTTTTCAAGGGAGCCAGACATCTAAAAGTCTATTTAAGCTTAAAGCACAAACGGCCCAAGGCTGCCCAGAAGGTCCACTTCAGGAGATGCTGTCAGTAAAGTAAAGCAGGGTCATACACCTGAGCACCGACACAGGGAGTTATACGCAGGATGCCTTGACCTCCTCTCCCAGACCGCTGATCTTATCCTGCCCAAGGGCCAGAGGATGCCGTGTCCACACATGCACACGATGCTCCCTCCGCCTGGAGCCTACACAGAGCCGGGTCCCCAGCAAGCGCCTCAGGCACCCCTGACCCGACCTTCGTCCTGTCCTGTGTCCCAGCAATGAAGGAGAGAGGGAGAAGGAAAACTTACTGTTTTCATATGGCTGAAAGTTTGTAGAAATAAAAAGCAGTGCCTGTACTTCATGATTGCTCTGCAGTTGTGGGTGTTGTTATGGTTTGTGTCTGCATGTCCCCCCAAATCCTCATGCAGTTATTTGGTGGCTTTTAGAGTTTATGACTGATCCATGATCCAATGCTGGGATTATGGGTATGAGAGCTATACCCGCCCTAGGGCGGATAGTTTGCTGGGATTATGGGTGTGAGCTATATCCGCCCAAAGGCAGATTGTTTGTATATATAAGGGAGAGAAAGAGGCATCTGGCTGCCGTTCCTCCCACCATTCCATTCCTCCCTTCTTGTGCTTGTTGCTTTGCTGTGTATTGCTGCCATGAACTGTTGCCCTCTGCTATATGCCATTCTGCCTTGGAGCCAGCTGAGCATGGACTGAAACCTCTACAAACTGTAAGGTAGATAAACCTTTCCTTCCTTCATTTTGGGTGTTGGGTATTTTGTCTCAGCAACAAGAGAAAAAAGTAACCAAGACAGGTGTTCTGCTGACTAGTAATAAAATATACATAATTTCTGTAGTATGCATTTGTTCATAAAATCAATGTCTCTCGCTTTCATTTCAGCCAAGCCATTAGATATGTTACGGTCAGTGTTTTCATGGTTTTCAGTCTACTGAAAGTAAAGCTGAAGGAGTTACCTTTTGTGAAACTGTCGTGGGTTTTTTTGGTCAATTTAGAGAAATTCTGCAGTAAAGAATCACAGTGACTGAAATTTAACAAAATTCTTACAGTAACCCTTTTAAAGTATATTTTAATTAGTTACTTTTTGCAGCACTGGGGATGGAGCCAGAGCCTCCACCTGCTGGGCCAGCACTGAGCTCTGGAGCCCCACCGTCTCGCTGCTTCCCTTCTATGCCTACTCCTGGGAGCAGCTGTTCCATCCCAAGACCAGTCTGCAGTGAGAGGGCCAGAAGCCCCTCACCCCAGGCAGCAGCGTTTTGTTTGTGCCAGGCACACCCAGCCCCTGTACTAGCTATTCTGAAATATTGTCGGCCATATGGTGGGGCTGTGCACTAGAACCCTAGAAGCCATCCCTCTGCCCAGCTCCACCCCTGCACCCACTAATCGTCCTCTCTCCGTGTTGCCCTATGCACTACCCACACCCTTCCCATGCTCCGGAAACCACTTCTTTTTTTTTTTTGTGGTGCTGGGGATCAAACCCAGGTCCTTGTGCATGCAAGGCAGGAGCTCTGCCACTGAGCCACACCCCAGCAGCTCCCCCCCACCCCGCTTCTATGAGATCAACTCCTCGGTTCTCATATGTAAGTGAATACCTGTGGCATTTGTCTTTCTGTACCTTATTTACCTTACCACAGTGTCTTCCTGTGCCACCCCTGTTGCTGCAGATGACAGAATCGTACAGCTGAATAAACACCCCACTATGCAGGCAGACCGTGTTTTCTTTATCGATGGACCCTAGGTTGCCACTAATCTCCCAGAAACAGACCCTTTCACTTCCAACACAATGATCCCACCATCTTTGCCACTCTCTGCGGCAGTTCTGCAAGTCCTCTTTCCTGAGGATCTTTAGCTGTGTCACAATAGCTGCCTTTAGGTCCTAAATTGATTAGAAACATTTACCTCTCACGGTCATTTGGACTTGGGGATGAGCCAGAGGTCACACAATGCCAGATCCAGTGAGCAAGGTGGATGAGTTCACACCGTAATGATTTTACAAGCCTGCCTTTCTAGAGTGGCACGCAGCGGCAGCATTCACCATAGTTTTGATCACAGTTTGTAAAGACAGTCATGAAAGAAGACTTCCAGAACCGCTCCAGAATATGTGAAAACAATGAGGTGAGTGTGTCAAAGTGAGGGGAAGTATTTTGGAGGGGATTAATGGGAATGCGTCTTTTTTTTTTGTCTTGAGACATGGTCTTAATATACAGTTTCGGCTGGCCTTGAACTCACTTTGTAGCCCAGGCTGGTCTTGAACTTGCAATGATCCTCTTGCTTCAGTCTCCTGAATGCTGGGGTTACAGGTGTGTGCTACCATGCCCGGTGGAATGTCTTTTATTGTAAGAATTTTTAAAACTTTAAACATTTCCTGTATATTTCAATCACCCCTTGTATGTGGAACTCAAACACGTCAATAGCAAAAGAACAAATAATCCAATTTAAAAATGGGCAAAAGACCCGACTAGATACTTCTCAAGAGAAGATATATAGATGGGTGACAAGTGTGTGAAGGATTACTGACATCACTAATCAGGGAAATCCCAATCAAAACATAGTGAGGTAGCACCTCCCCTCAGTGGGAACGGCTGTTACCCAAAACAAAAACCTCAGTGGTAGAGCACAGGCTTAGCCCATGCACTCCACTTCAGCGCACACGCCACGGTGTAACACAGTAGGGTGTAACACATGCCCACGAGGGTGGGGAGCTAGCAGAGCGCATATTCCCCATGGCAGGGATGTAAGTTAGTGTAGCCATTCCAGGGAACTGCGTGGAGTTTCCTCAAATACCAGAAACAATACTGCCCTATGGTCCAGCAACCCCACTCCTGGGCCCCTACCAGAGGAAATTAAATCACTATGCCAAAGAAAACCTGTACTTGCATGTTTATTATAGCATCTCTTATTTTATTTTTAATTTAATTTAATTTTTTAGGCAAGGTCTCACTGTGTGGTTCAGCCTGGCCTTGAACTCACTACGTAGCCCAGGCTGGCCTTGAATTCACGGTGATCCTCCGGCCTCAGCCTCCTGAATGCTGGGATTACAGGTGTGTGCCACCACACACAGCAGCATCTCTTACATTTGGAAATGAATCATGAATTTTTTTTACCACAATCTTAGTTGGGTTGCATCTGATATATTGCCAACATCAGAGACACTTTGCAAAACATTTTCATTTCATCCTGTAAACCACTGTATTATATATATCAGGATGTCTAAATCATCAAATAACTTAAAAAAAATCTAGCCAGGGATAGTGGTGCATACCTGTGATTCCAGCACTTGGGAGGCTGGGCCAGGAGGATCACCGTTAGTGCAAGGCCACTCTAAACTACATAGTGAGACCTGTCTCACACACACAAAAAATCTGTTTGTAAAGGGATTCCGTCACATTTCATGCATATTATGTGTAAACCTGCACACATAAAAGGGACATATCATGGAGGCTGAGGCAGGAGGACTGCTCGAGTGACAGCGAGGCCATGTCATTTAAAAATAATACTGTGACACTGTAGGAAAAGGGGGTCTGTAGGAGGGGAGAGAAGAACAGGAGGGCCTCGTTAGCTTCTCTTTTTGTTGTTGTTGTTTTGGGTTTTTTTTGCGGTACTGGGGATCGAACTCAGGACCTCAGGACCCTGCGCTTGCTAGGCAAGCGCTTATTCCACTGAGCTATATCCCCAGCCCTCGTTAGCTTCTCTACTGATCCTGACCAGGAGCTAAAACTCTACTAGAGAAAACCCCTGGAGAATAGTCTTAAGGACAAGGGTAGAAAAAGAGAGAAGACACGGCAGCATAAAGAGCGAGCACAGGTAGGTTAGGGCTTAGTGGAGGGAGGGAGCCGGCAGGCAGGGCGGCAGAGTGGCGGGGAGGGCGGGCTCACCTGGGGAAAGCGCTTGTTTGATGCATGCTCGCATCGTGCACTAAGACATACATACGCACGTGTGCACTGCCGGGTCACTATATCACCACAGCAGAGACCACACACCCCCTCACTAACTCCAAGCCAACCAGGATCAGGGCCCTTCTTAGCCAACCCGCTCCCACCCCGGAGTCAAGGAAAAATGGACAGAAGGAAGTTACACAAAGACCACCACAAGAAACGGCGTGCTCAGGGGTGGCTGGCTTAAGTCAAGGACAAGCCCAGTAAGCCAGCTGGGTGTGGCAAGTTCCAGGTAGGGAAGGGAGCCCAGGGACGAAGCTTCACAGACACTCACTTTATCGGTGCCCCCCATCCTGGTCTTTTTGGGGTAGCTCTCTGTCTTCTCCATTTGCCTGCTTCCCAATGAAGGCCTCAGCTTTGTCCCTGTCGTTCATTATTGGTACTGAATTTATGACCCTGGCGAGCTGTCCAGACAGTGGAGCAGCAGGGGAACAACAACATAAACTGCTGTGACCATTGTTCCTTCACATGCAGCTCCAGAACTGTCTCCTGGATCATAAAGAGGTCACGGGAGAGGGTGGTTTGAGAGCAGTCAGGCTCCTTCTTCCTCACGAGCACCCACTTCCCCTCCGCATCTGAAGTCAGGAGGAGCACGGCCCAGGCCTCCCCTTTGTGGGCATATGTGTACTGTTTGGAAAACACTGGGAGAGGTGGAGGTTCCCTGGGACCTGCACGGTGTCCATGTGGGTGTCCAGGGGTCAGCGGTCCCAGGCCTGATCTGACTGCAAGGCATGCAGCCACACGGGGTGTAGGCTAAGACCCTGCCAGCCCAGGCTGGGCCTTACCATGCTGCTTGATAGAAAACCATGCAGGTGTTACTGCTGGTCCCCCAAGATGTGGCCTCATCCACACCTGGAGCAACTGCTTTGAGAGAGGGGCCATTCTGCAGCTGTGTCATTTGGGTAGCTCACTCTGGTTTATACTGGTGGGCACCAACTCTAAGGACAAGGGTCTTCACAGAGGTCAGGAGGAAGAGACAGAGTGGGGGAGGAGGAGGAGGAAGCAGGGGCTGGGGGAGAGGGCCCCAAGCAGAGGCGCAGCCACCACCAGAGGCCAGAAGACAGGGCCCCAGAGAGAGGGCCTGACCTCCCTTAAGGTTGGACCCCAACCCCAGAGCTGAAGGTGAGCATGTTCTGCTGTTTGAGGCCCCCAAGCTGCTCTTGGAGCGTGGCTGCTTATGACGTGCAGGAGGCCAGAGCCAAGCCAGGAGCTCTGCGGGTCCATGTCAGAAGCACTGTCCTGCTTCACAGGGTGCAGGGGCCAGCATCAGCCCAGTTTACCTGCCCTGGCCCTGAGGCCGCATGGCTAGTGAGTGACTGAGCTGGGATTTGAACGGAGGTCTGTGAGACTCCAGACTTGCAGTGCGCACCAGCGCCTCCCTGCCTGGCCACCACCAGCTGGCACAAAGACAGCCACGCTGGGGCCGTTGGCCACGTGTTGCAAGTTCTTGTCCCCTACTTAGAGGAGGCCCAGCTCTTTGTGCATCCCCTGCTCTGACCTCAGGGCCTCGCTGCACCAGGCAGTCAGCTGGTATTTACAGCAAAAACGTTACATGTAGCGTTTTGCTTCCATCCAGCCTCTGCGTCACCCGGTTTATTTGCAGATTTTGCCAGGATGAATCAGAATTCTTGGGAAACTATTTGTCCTTGGGTAAGTACGTCAGGATGGTCTCTTGTGGGCTGCTTCTGATTTTGAAATTGTGTGAGGACAACCTCACTGCCCTGGGGTAATATTTACAAAGAAATATTTGGCTTTTTAAGGCTTAAACAATGTCTTCCAAGCTCGCTAGACTGTTGGTACAAATCCTGGACTCTGGTGATGGCGAGATTTAGAAAGTGAGCATTTCTTTCTTTCCTTCTTATTTCCTATAGTTTTACCCTGTCTTTTGGAGATTAGATGCAGTTGTTCTCTGTCTGCTAAGGCCAAAGCTGATGTGTGTGTGTGTGTGTGTGTGTGTGTGTGTGCGTGTGTGTGCGTGTGTGTGCGTGTGTGCGCGCGTGTGCGTGCGTGCGTGTGCGCGTGTGCGTGCGTGTGCGCGCGCGTGTGCGTGCGTGTGTGCGCGCGTGTGCGTGCGTGTGTGCGCGCGTGTGCGTGCGTGTGTGCGCGTGCGTGCGTGTGCGCGCGCGCGCACGTGAGGCTGGGTATGGCTGCTTTGTTTCGTTAGCTTTCTTTCTATGTTAAACTTTATTTTCATTGGTGCATGTTCACAGTGCACAACGGCTCCACCCTTTGGGGAGCAGGTGTGTAACACGTCTTCATTCCTCTTGCACCTTCTCCCCCCTCCTGAGGGCCCTTGAAAATGCATTAAAATAACCTAATGGCAATGGACTAAGAGACTAAAAGACACTTCCGGAAGCACTAATGTGACTGGCAATCACGAGTTCTAAAGTTGGAGGTGTAGTGGAGGCCGCCAGAGACACCTGGAAACGTGTCTGCAGCCCTCTTATCTGGCCTCGCTCTGTTTTTACATTACTATTACTGTCATTACTATTACTCCATTTTTTTAAGAGTGGGAAAGTGTATTGCGGAACAGGAATGGGGACTAGGTCCTGAGAGACAGGAGGGTCCCGAATGGGTTGCCCACTTTTTATTCCTTTCAAACAAAATCGGCACCCCACTTTACAGATGGAAATGTCAATCTAAAGGACTACTCTGCAACATGACTCATCAGACATGCCCATCACCAGTGCTGGGTGCTCTCAGGAAGCCGTCTGTTTAGTGAAAACAAGAGCTGTTACACACCAACACTTAAGGCTAATTTTAAAGCAAGTCACACATCCCTCTCACTGCTCTGACCCAGAAGAGATGGATCCACACTGCCAAACCCCTAGGTGGAGCCACAGGCTTGCCATAAGCACCTTCGATTCCTGCTATGGCAGCCCTTCGTCCTCCATGTGGAGGGGGCCTGGAGTCAGGGCTGGGGCCAGGACTGACCTTGTGCCCCTTGCTGTGTGTGTGCTGGGTCCCAGCAGCAGGGAGCTGTGTGACCCAGGTCTATCCACTGAAGACGGCCTTGCTCTGCTCCCACCAGCGATGCTGAGATTGCCTGGGCCCATGATTGGGAGCCGCTCTGGAGGCAGGTGCGGGGAATCCCCCCCAGCCCAGGGCTGGGAAATACTAGCACTGACAGGAGGCCACAGCCTAAATGCAATGCAAATGAACCCTTAATTTTATTTTTCTTTGCACACCTCAAGGCTGGCCTTGTACTCAGGATTCTCCTGCCTCAGCCTCACACAGTGCTGAGATTACACGTGTGCGCCACCACACCTGACTCACACTTCACTTTTATGAATCCCTTTTTTTGTCCAATGCTACTTTACACAATCTTTGGTGACCATCTGCATCTGAAACCTAAAAGTACAGGCTCAGGACTCTGCAAGTTCTGGGTGAGGATGCCAGGTCCGGGTAGGGCTCGATCCCAGGCGGAGTTGGTGGGCAGCCTCTCCTGCTAGTTAACTGCCTCTTCGTGTTACAGCAGGATGAGCAGTAAAGTGTTCTGCAGATGACGGAGGAGACACTGGGGGCTAAACGGGCAAAGGCGGGAAACCCTGAGCCCAGAGCACATATTGGAAGCTATTCGCTTTTTCCCTTAAGTTAAAGATTGGGGAAAAGAAAGAATGTGCATGTGTGTGTGTGTGTGTGTGTGTGTGTGTGTGTGTAAAAACCTTATTAATTCAAATACCACCCATTCACCCACCAACCTATCCATCCACCCACCCATCCGTCTGTCTGTCCATCCCACCCAACTGTATTCATCACACAGCAGGCATCACAGAGAGAGCTGGGAATGAGCCAGATGAGGCTCCCCACGTGTAAGGCTGCAGTGAACCAAGGACAGTATGTGCTGGGCGTGCCTGGAAAGGATGAAGCAGGCTAGAGAAGAGAGTGCCAGGGTGGAAGGTGGCTAGGAAAGGCTCCCTGCAGTGCACAGACTTGGCGGGCTACAGGAGCACAGGGTGCTCACGCAGACATGGGCTTTTCACAGTAGGGGTGCCCCACACAGCACTTGCAGGATATTTGTACTAAGTTATTATCTGAAATAAAATGTGACTATCCGTTCTGAGTTGTGGCCTGCAGGAGGCCCTGTGAGTTTGGGGAGAGGACCAGGAAGGACTGGCTCACACACACAGGCGCCTGCTGGAGCTCCTGAGTACAGTCCCAGGCTCTGGGGACAGAGCCCTGGCAGGGCCAGATGGTGCAGAGTTTGTGTTCTGATCCTCAGAGTTTCAAAGAAAGACCACAATAGTGTAAGTTAATTTCCCCAAATATTCAGTTTTGCTCATGTTTCCCAAAGCAAGCGCCACGGACACTGCAGTGAGAACACCCTTCCTTGGCACAGGAGCACACTCTGTTATTCCAGCTCTTGAGACACAAGGCAGGAGGACGGGGTTCGAGGCCAGCCTGGGCAGCTTGGGGAGACCTTGTCTCAAAATAAAAAATAAAGGAGCTTGGGGATGTAGCTCTGTGGCCTCTGGGTTCAATGCTCATCACAGACAGACACAGGCGCAGGTACAGGTGTGTGCACGTGCACGCACACACACATATATACACACACGCGCGCGCCTGCACACCAAAAAGGAAAGGACTGTAACACTGTTTCACCAAGCCATCAGAACGGCCTAAACTGCTCCAGGCAGGGGAGACCTAGGGACCTTGATTCTTACTAGTGAGTAGGTGAGTTCTGGAAAAGGCCAGCGTGCAGCGGAGCACGAGGATAGAGGGAAGGACCGACGGGAAGGTGGCCCTGCGCTGTTGGGCTGGGGCGCCGGGAGCAGCTGGCCCGGCTGGGGTGAGGCCGAGCGCGGTCTGAAGCCCATGAGCGGATTCTTCCAACCGCGCTGGGGTTGGACACGCTCTGTGCAGAGCACTGCGCCCCAGGAGCTTCGTGGATTCCCACGGCAGGCGGGCTCCGCCCCCGCGCTCTGCTCCCTGCTCCCTCCCCAGCAGCCTCTTCTCCAGCCTTGACATAAGACACAGAGGCGAGAGTTCGCTGCCTTCTCCCTGCTCTCAGACGCCTGCCCGCCTGCCCATCTCGCGGGGTCAACACCACAGTGAGCACGCTCTGCACGTTACAGGTGTAGGGGGGGACTGAGTCTCAGAACACTGATCTGCCCTGCGTCCAAGAGCGCCAGGGGCACAGCAGCAGCCTAGACCTCTGACTGCGTCTTCTCTTGCACCTGAGGACTGTCAGTCAGTTGAAAAATGTTACTGACTTGTGCAGGATCACGTAGCTGCCTGCTTTCCTCGGAATAAAAACGTTTTGTTCTATCCAACCACAGTTTAGAACCTAAGAGCAACATCTGCAAGAGGAAATAATATTTTCCTTTTTATTTTGACAAGTACTCTTCAGATAGGCTGAGTTGCTAAATGATGGGCTGATTGACTACAAAAAAATGTTAAGAATCCTGCCATTGTAATGTAGCAGAAACTCTGAAAGTCAGAAAAACACAGAGATAAAGTCACCAATAACCCTCCACCCAGACGTCACTGCTACTGACACCTTGATGTGTCCTTCCCACCAAACTAGGGGGGATGTGACAAACCACGACTTTCTCTCCTTTAATGGTATTTCCACGACCATTTCCTCCCCACTGGGTTCTCTTCAAAGCTGGTTTAGCCGGACGGTCTCGCCATGAATCTAACCTGTGGGACCTGCTGGGACCCTGAAGTCGTTACCAACTCTTCAGTTATAAAATGGAGTGATGGTTCCATATAGTTCTCAGTCTGGGTCTTATTTTGAGAAAAATTCAAAGCGGGGAAGGAAACAGAAAGTTGGCGGAAGCCCAGTGCCTCTCACCTGGAGAGAAGCTGGGGCACTGCCGTCAGGGTGTTCTGTAGGCCCCTGTCCCGCCCCCGCCTCGGCCTGAGGCCCAGCTGGTAAGTGGAGAGCGATGTGGAGTTCCTCTCCCGCAGCGCCTTGACCTGCTGATTGGGAGCCACCTACGTGCTCTGACTGCTACAGGCAAAACCCGGGGCGGGGGGCAGGGGGTCACTATTCCCAAACTGTGATCTGAGAAACAAGTACGTCCTGAAGCCAAGTAAGCCTCAACTGAGCGCCTTCAAAACAGAGACCACCCTTGTTGCAGCACTCTTAAGAACTTTCCCACGCTGCCCTCTGCCTTTACAATTATTTTTGACTTCAGGTCTAAATCTGGACGGCACAGAGCAGCAGAATTTGTACCCTTACAGGAGAAAGTTCATTAATTCTTAACCTCGGTGGGGCTACTTTACCCTCACGTGCCCCGTCCTGCACGGAGGGCACTCTCTGCTGCGTGATTCAGGTCCTGCGTGCACACAGAAAGCTAGAAGCCCAGCCCTTGGCTGGCCGGAGAGGGGCGCCACCTCTGCCCGGCTGCGCTGCGCTCCTCACTCGTTGGGACACAGCACTCTCATGCACTAGCAAGAGAAAGTGGTTCATCTTCTAGAAGGGAGACAAACACATACATACAACGAAAAGGTCACAAAGAAAGGAAGCCCACAAAAAGCTGGGGTGGCGTTTTGCTCTCAGTGACAAAGGTCTCTGAGTAGGTGGCGTTTGGGCGCAGGGACAACTGCGCATGTAAGTATCCAGCAGGAGCGGCCGAAGGCCCGGTCGGGGAAGTGCTGCGCAGGGGGAGCCAGGGAGAGGAAGGCAGACCGGCCAGCCAGGGAAACCGAGGACCTGCGCGCTGTGACGCACCTGGGGACTGGGCAGGGCTAGGTAGGCAGACGGGGCAGTGGCTGAAGGACCTTAGCCTTGGCCCACTATGCTCTGTCCCAACAGCTCACTCACTACAGGTGCAGCAGGGATAGGCCTGGGGACACACAGGGGAAGAAAGCACGGTCCTGACCTCCAGTGTCCGAACAAGTAGGGCGTCTAGAACCCAGATCTCCCAGGATGGAGGGAGATGAAAGAGGGCTTGGTGCCCCAACCCACACTCCATGTTAGACTCTCGAGGTGGGGATTTGCTTGACCCTTCTCAGTAAAGAAGTGGCACAGGTGGGACACAATGTACCTGAGGCTGCTGTTGCCACACATGAAAACCACCTGGCTCCATCTGCCTTTAAGTGATACTGGTGCCAGCAGGGTAAAGTTCATGTGGATTTAGATCTTTAATTACCACTTTGAAAAAGTCTTCAGAAATATCAGCTTGAAGTGTAGCGATGAACAAGGTCTCCAGGGGGGAATCTGCCCTGTGTGGGGTGCCACTGCCCGGAGGGTGGCAGGAGTGGCCAAGATGTGGAGCCCCTCAACCACCGCGCCCAAAGGACCTTCCAGAGCTGCGACATGTTGAGCAGCAGTTCAGTGGGCTGGGAGACCAGCACCCGTGTCTGTGGGAACTTCAATCCCAACCTCGAGGCTGGGGCATCGTGGGGGTGGGGCCTGGCAGCTCCGTGGGCACAGTGGCTCCTGGTGACCATGCTGGCCAGGCACGCCCACTGCGGCCCCGCCTGCGTGCTTCCTGCCGAGCAGCCCCCGCAGCTGGTATTTTGTGTGTTTTTCCCTGGGTGCGATAGGTGAGGCTGTGGAAGGCTAGGTGGGCGAGCAGCCTCAGAAACCTGCAGAGCCCTGGGCCCAGCCTCAGCCTTGGTCACCCGTGTCTGGAAGGGGCTTGTGACATAACAGTAACCCTATACAGCTGCATGAGTGAATATGTGCTTTTAGCTTTTTAAGGCTAGAACTACGAACATGGGATCTTTTTCTGAAGATTACATTTACAGAAATTATTTGTATTTTATGAACTGTTTCTTTTACTTTATGGCATCACAGATGCGGGAAGTACTATAAGCACGGTAAAAGCTCTCTAAATATTTCAAAGAACTGCCACGTGAATTCAGTAAAGCTGCAGGACACAACACACAAAGAAACTACCATTTCTACACACTGATAATGCACTTGCTGAAAACAAAAAACCCATTCACATCAACTGCAAAGAAAAAATACATAGGAATAAACTAAAGCAAAGAAGTAAAAAATCACTTTCATGAAACTGTAAAACACCAATGAAAGAAATTATAGATCATGCACAAAATAAACCCATCCCGTGTCCATGGATGAAAATTAATATTATTAAAATAACCATACTATCCAAAGGGAGCCATAGAGGCAATACAGTTCGCATCAAAATACTGACTTTTCCACAGAAATAGAAAAAAAGCAACGCTACAATTCATATGAACCACAAAAGACCAAGAGTAGTCAAGGCAATCCTGAGCAAAAAGAACAACGCCAGAGATGTTGTAGCACCTGACTTCAAAAAAACTACAAAGCTACAGTAACAAAGGCAGCATCGTACGAGCATGAAAATGGACATCTAGGCCAACCGAACAGAATAGATAACCTGGAAATTAATCCATGCACTTACAGCCACTGATTTTGGACAAAGGAACCAAGAACAGAGAAAAAAGACTAGTCTATTCAAAAAATGTTGCTGGCAAAGTTGGATATGCAAATGCAGAAAGAAACTGGATTCCTTCCTCCCAGTGCACTCAACTCTAAATGTATCTAAGACCAAAACGCAGAACCTGAAACTATGATATCACTAGAAGAAAACACAGAGGAACACTTCAAGATATCAGTATAGGTAAAGAGTTTTTGGATGGGATCCTAACAGCACAGGTAACAAAAGTAAAAATAGACAAATGGGATTATACCAAATTAAAAAGCCTCTGCACTGCAAAGGAAGTAACAGAGCTGAGACACCGCCTGCAGATGGGAGAAGTATCTGTCAATTCTTTACCTGGCAGAGTTGATACGCAGGAATAAGTCCCTGACTTATGAATGTTTGAGTTGTGAACTTTCATAGATAGGAACACATTGCCTTAGGAACATTCAGAGATGCCAACAAACTGTGAGTACTGTACTACCTGTAAGGGTAAAAATAGTTTATTTACAGTATTTATGTATGTGTGTTTGGATTTTTTATGCTTTACATTGTGTATTTGTGTCAAAGGTGTGTGCCTTGGTTACTTTTCTCTCCTTGCTGAGACAAAATACCCAACGCCCAAAATTAAGAAAGGAAAGGTTTATTTAGCTTACAGTTTGTGGAGGTTTCAGTCCATACTTGGCTGGTTTAGAGGCAGAGTGACACATGGCAGAGGGCAAACGTTCATGGCAGCAGAACACAGCAAAAACAACCAGAGCAAAAGGGAGGAATGGCGGCAAGTAGCCTCTTTTCTTCCCTTACAGTTGCAAACAGGCTAGCCCCATGCAGGGGGCATGTAGCACTCCCATAATCTCCATGCCCTCCTCCTCTACAGGCTCAGGATGTGTACAAAGTAATCACCCTGGCTTCCTGCTGAGTCACTCAGCCAAAACTCTAGACTCCCCAAGTTGACACAATGTATCAACCATAACAATCCACGCCTTGTCAACTTAGCAACCAGACACAATTCTTTAAACCAGTTTCCAGATACAAAGACATTATATTACATTAGAACCATAACATCTCCCTGAAAGACTCACCTAAATCCCTTTATGGAAAAGGCATTTAGTCCATCTGCAAGAGTTGCCAAAGTCTACAATTTCAGCATTGCTGAAAAGTCCAAGGCCCAAGTCTCCTCCCAGATCTAAGACAAACTCTTTAGTTACAAGTCCCTGTACAAATGAAAAGTTAAATACTTCCAACATTCAATGGCACAAAATAAACATTACCATTTCAAAAGGTACCAAAAGGGGAATATAGAGCATTGGGGCCAAAGCAAGTCCAAAATCCAGCAGGGCTAACATTGTGTCCTATAATTCCACATCCAGCATCTGAAACAACTTGTGGCACATTGTAAGCTCCAAAGGGCTTGCATGAGTCCACCTCTATGGCATTTCTGGTGGTTACAGCCTCCGTGGCTTCTCTTAGGCTTGTTTTGCTCCCTCCTTACAGTTTTCCTCCGATAATCCACGGTTCTATCTTTTCTAAACTTCTGAGGTCTCCAAGTGCACCTTTTGCTTCACACTCAGCCTCACATATTGCCCTCTCAGGGGCACACTGCCTGGCCTCCCAGGCCCTCTGAAACCTGGGTGGAAGCCTCTTTAACCTCAGAGCTCTTGCATTCTCCATGCACCTAAAGCCAGGGCCACGTGGATGATGCCAAGTTCTGCTGCTACCTGGAGCAGTAGCCAAACTTTCCTCTCTCTTGGCCATAGGGGTCGAGTGCCTGGATTGCTGGGCACTCTGAATCCAATGCTGAGAAGCAAATTCTCTATGCCGCTGCCATTTTGGAACCTGGTGCAGCTGCTGCCACCATTCTGCAACATGGTGCTCTTTGGCTTCCTTCTCAAGGCAAGGTCTCTCACCTTTACAGTTTTGAGGTTGCAAAGGATAGACTTGCTGCTTCTTGTGATGCTGTCAGGGCATCTTTTCCATTCTCTTGTTCCTTCTCAGCAATAGAGATCTCCACAGGCTTATCTTTGCAGTCCACAGCTTTACTGGTGCTTCCTCTCTGGCCAAACTCACAACATTTTAAATCATCCTGCTGGGATCTTTGCTCTTGATTCTCGATATAAATCTGACTAAAAGCCCCCAACAATAGCCATGCCACTTCCCCAACATTCGACTGCCTTGAAATTTCTTTTGCTATATTAATTAGTTCGCTGCTGCCCTTAATTTCAGTGTTAGGCAAAGTCTCTGGACATGAGCAAAATGCAGACAAACTTTCTGCCAAGCCGTAACATACATCATCTGGAGTCCAACAACCAATGCAGTCCTTTCCAACAGAAACCTTCCAAACCCAGTCTTTAATGGCAGGATTTCTATTGGCCTTACGGTCTTCCGAGCTCTGACCAGAATCTCCCAGACAGAGCAGCCGAAGGCGTTCCAGCTCTACCCTTCCAGGCAACATCTCTGGACCTTTCCAAACTCTTCCCACGAGCCATTTCCAAAGGCTCTTGAACCACATGGTCAGGTATAGTCACAGCAACCACCCCACTCCACTGGTACCAAATTCTGTCTTGGTTACTTTTCTCTTGTTGCTGAGACAAAATACCCAACGCCCAAAATGAAGGAAGGAAAGGTTTATTTAGCTTACAATTTGTGGAGGTTTCAGTCCATACTTGGCTGGTTCTGAGGCAGAGTGGCACATGGCAGAGGGCAAACGTTCATGACGGCAGAACACAGCAAAAACAACCAGCAAAAGGGAGGGATGGTGCCAAGTAGCCTCTTTTCTTCCCTGTTGCAAACAGGCTACCCCCACATAGCGCTCCCATAATCTCCATGCCCTCCTCTTCTACAGGCTCAGGATGTGTACAAGGTAAGCCCCCTGGCTTCCTGCTGAGCCACTCAGCCAAACCTCTAGACTCCCCAAGTGGACACAATGTATCAACCATAATAGTGTGCAAGACTCACTTTCCTAGACTTAACAAATCAGACTTACCAATGGATCCAACTTTTGCATGTTCTCCTGAAACAGAACTCATTTGTAAGTTGTGTGCGTAAGGAACTCACAAGATTGAGCACCAATACATAAACAATCCAGTTAAAAATAGGGTAAAGGACTAAACAGGTATTTCTCAAAGAAACAAATGAGTGGCCACTACTGTATTAAAGGTGCTTGGGTGGGGTTTTGTGGGGCATACCTGCATTTTTTTTTTTTTTTAATTTCTGTGAAGATCACCAGTACTCAGAAAGCTAATACCAGGAGGGTCTGGAGTTTGAGCCCAGCCTGGGCTATAGAGCAGGACCCTGTGTCAAAAATCCAATAAAAGACACATACACAGCCCCCCTAATCCCCAATCCTCAGTATCACTAGTCAGGCAAACGGGAATCAAAACCAAAATGAGATAGCATCTCATTCAAGTTAGAATGGCTATTATCAAAAAAAGAAAACCATAAGTCAGGCATGCTAGTGCATATCTGTAATGCCAGCACTCTGGGGGATGCAAGTTCTAGCCCATCCCGACCAACTTAGTGAGACCCTGCCTTAAAATAAAATTTTAAAAGGGTCAGAGATGTAGTTTAGTATAAAAAAAAGTAATATAAAGCAAAAATTATAAATGCTGGCAAGGATGGAGAGAAGTACAACTCTCTTACACTGCTGGTGTGCAAGTCAATTCGTGCAGGCCTTATGGGAAACAATATGGAGATTCCTTTTAAAACCAAAAGTTGAACTATTAAATGATCCAGGAATCCCATTCCTGAGAATTCAGCTACAGGAACTGGAGTCAGGATACCAGATACTTTCATGCTTATATTTATGGCTTCAAGGATATGGAATAATAATGTTTCCATTGTCAGGTGACTGGATGAAGGAAATGTGCTTCACAGACAGTGGAATATTACTACACTATGAAATAACAGAGAAAAGGAGAGATCAACTCCCAAGTGGGCTTCTGAAGAGCAGAGAGAGCAGCAGTCCCTGCAGACCGGGGAGCAGGAATTACTTTCAGTTCACTGTAGTACAGTATGGTAACATGGTTACATCCATTTATATTTCAAAATTTTAAGAGTAAAATCTCCAGCAAAGCCACCTGGATGTCACTTAGGAAGTGTCCAGCAGGTACATGGTCAGCACAGCTTAGGATGGCCTAGAGGGGCTGCAGTGAGGGCTGCTGACTGTGACACTTTCCTGCACGGGGCACTTGTCATGGGCACTGGCTTTGGAGTAGGGGACCAGATGCCTCCAGGGGTGATGCTGTCCTTGTGGGATGGGTGTTTGAGGAGGGTAGCTGCCAGCCCCAGCCATGGGAAGTGCCTTGGAGCTCCTCTTCAGGGTGCATGGCGCCTGAGATCCCTTGCAAAGCAACCCCAAGGCACTGCCTATTGAAGACCATGAAGGCCATGAAGAAAACAGCTCTTTTCAGAGCTGCTTAAGCATGGTGAGACCTTTGGTCTTGGTCTAAAAATACCCCAGTGCTTCTAGAGCTGTGGCCAGTTCAGTGCAAGACCCTGCAAGAGCCGTTCAGGAGCAGGTGGGTGGGCGTCCTGATCGGCCCACGACACAGCCTTCCTGCAGGGTGGAGGGAGGTGACCCCCATGAGGCAGCCGAGCTGATGCTCCACAATACACCATCTGCAGAGACCTTGCCCAGGGGCAGCATGCAACTTGCCAAAGTGCCAGCTTGGCTAAAGTGCTGTCCACTTCATCAGTCAAGGGAAATCCATGCTGGTACCGTGACTTGAACACAGCCCAGCACTGCACCGTGACAGTTGCTTCAATGTTTTGTTTAGCAGTCAATGTGGACGTGGCTTAAAAGACATCCACAGCCACCCCTGCAGGAGCTCCAGGGGCTCAGACTTCAAGGGCCACCTCTGGAGGGATTACATTTCTGGCCCTGACAGAAGAGCTAAGAAGCAGGTCCTGGCACTCATGGCCGTTCCTTCTGTTCCTCCTGGAGGGTGTTAGGTGGCACAGAGCAGTCACTAGCTGCACAGTGGGCCCAGGGGCCACAGTGTCCACACCATGCATTTGCCAGGACACTAAGACAAATCCATTCTCTCCACTTGGTACTCTTGAACGGGCATTTCACCCGTATGTTCAGCAACTCAGTGCAGTCTGCTTCGGCCCTCCGCATATTCACAAGTGCTGCTTCCCGTACTTGGCCCACTGCCTCTCAGACAGGTCTGAAGGCTCCAGTGAAAAGCCCCCTTGCACACAGGTAATCTCAGTCTTGCGGAGGGCCCTCACTGCCTGGACTCACACAGCAGGCTGGCTTCTGTGATTCTCATGGCACCTGCCGCAAACCATCCTGTGCTCAAGGTCTTCTGGGTACATCCTTACCCCAAGCCAGCAACTGCTTCCTGGGCACTGAAGTCAGTTTTTGTGTTTGAGAAGGGTCTCACTAGGCAGTGCAGGCTGCGTTTGAACTCGCTATGTAGTCCAGGCTGAACTAGATGTGATGCTCCTGCCTCAGCCTCCTGAGTGATGGGATCACAGGTGTAAGCACCATATCCGGCATTTCCCAAGATCCCAGTTTGCTCAGTGCACGCAGCACTCTGTACCCAGCACTCAGCACCTAGCATTCTGTGCCCAGCACTCTGCAAAGGCTTGGCGGCAGCAACATAAATAGCAACACATGAAAGAGTAACGTTTCCAGTTACCCAACCAAGGAGCAACAAATGTCAGCCACGCAGTGGGATCTCTGGGAGCAGTTCCCTGAGCCTCACACTACTTGTTCCTGGAGCAACCTCCCCCTGGAAAACTTCCATGACTTCACACAAGAGCCAGGTCCAAATTCCTGTGCAAACTACAGCCTGGAAATTCTCCCTTAAACACAGCAGAGAACGAGAAACGAAGCTCAGAAGAAATGTCAAGAAGGGCTCACGGCGCTGACCCTCACACCTCTTACATGCTAGGCCAGCATGGCAGCATGGAGCCAAAGCTCCCCCGCCCCTTTGTGAAACAGGCGCAGGCTATGCTGCCCAGCCTGGACTTGAACTCACCATGCTCCTGCCTCAGCCTCCCAAGGAGCTGGGAATACAGGTTCATACCACCAGGCGCAGCTCAAACACAGTTGTTTTGTCCAAACGTAAGTTTTAAACCTATGTCTGCAGCAAGAACTCATGGCCGGACAGTGCTACCATGGTGAGGACCAGACGACAAACTACAGCGACCGCTTTTGTCCTTATTTCTCCATCAAGGCCGGCACCTCTGCACAAAGTGGGTGTGCAGAGAAGAGTGCGGCAAGGCTGACGTCCCAGGCAGGTGAGGGCGCAGCGGGGGTGTGTGAGTTTACTTGGAAGGTATCTCAGCAGGGGAACTGCCGCGGGTGAGCGCAGAGCTGCTGTCGGAGCCCTGCAGAAAGGACAAAGAGCAGAAGACGGAAGCCTAATAATCACCACTGTGTCCCCAACAGGGAAGAAAACAGACTCTAAAAGCCAGACTGGGGAACCCGGTGGGAAACTGGAAAATGTACAGTGTAGACTGTGAACATCCGACTAACTCCTTTCTCTCCTCAGACAGGATGGCCACAGGGGCAACGGATGAACAGTTCCATGCAGGTCCTGGAGGAGGGAGCTCGGGGACCGCTGGCCTGGGCGTAAATGCCAGCATGTGGCTTTACTCTGCTCACGGTGTGACCCTAAGGCCGGCAGGGACGCAGTAATGTACGGCCTAATGCTTACTCCCACTTCGAGTAAATAAAACAAGGGAAAGTGAAAGCAGCGTATTTGGGAAGAATTTCCACCCTGGCAATGTGGTCTCCAACTCGGGCTTCTCAAATGTACCAATAGGGCAAAAGGAGAATTGTCCCTTTCCTGCATCTGTGAATGTGCCCCTCGAACAGGAAGTGTGCAGGAGCATGCCGGCCTGGCCCTGTGCCCTTGTCTGCTCAAGCCTTGGTGGCAGGGGACAGACTTTTGGGTGGGATTTGGGCAATACACTGTTTGCTATCTTGCTACAGTAAATCAGCAGGAAGGCTCTGAACTACAGGGCAGCCTGCAGAAATCCCAAGGCTGAATTTTCCAATACATGACTAAGCAATTCATCACTGGCCAACAGCAGAACCACCACTGGTATGCTAGTGCCACCCCAGTCAGCTCGGTTCCATCGGTACCAGCTAGGGCCATTAGAGAATGGTCTTATTCCAACAATCAAGTCTTCTCAGCAAGTGTGACTTTGATTTCTATTAGTCTGATTTTGAAGTCTTGTTTTTTCAATTTGTGTTAGACTTGGGAAAGATCTTCTTGTACCTTTTGATAATACTGCCAGTACACAGTGGAGTGTCTGGTGGGCTTTTAAGATGATGTATCCAAAGAAGACACCCAAAGGATCAAGCCCACACGACTGTGTGGAGTAAGGATGGGGCAGAAGATGGACACACACTGTGCCTCCCATGTGAACTTGGTAGGCTGAGAACTCACTGGCCTGGGGGAGGCTGAGGAAGCCAGGATCTAAGGAAGAAGTGGGTCTGGCACAGAAGTGATGAAGCTTTGGGACCAAGGAGGGACCTCAAGTACAGTCCTCCAAAGCAGAGGCAAGGAGGGACCTCAAGTACAGTCCTCCAAAGCAGAGGCCAGTGCACTAAAGTCACAGGATTTCATTTTCCCATAGTTTTATTGGAACACATCCCTGCCCATATATTCACATACTGCCTAAGGCTGCTTTTCCATCATACTGGCTACCTGTGCCAGAGGCCCCACGTGGGACGCAAGGCTTGAAATGCTTTCTAGCTGGCTTTCTACAGAAAGACTTGTGGGCCTGCGGTCCAGACCTTAAAAGGCACTCTAACAGCCCCGGAGGAGGGGAGAGGGATGCACTCAGGGAAGGACAGAGGGAAGCAAGGCAAGGAGGTGGCCAGCCAAAAGGACTCTGTGTCTGAATTACTTACATCCTAATTCCTAGAGGCTGTCAGAATGGGCTGTTTACCTCCCGCCTCCCAGAACTACCGGCACATAAACAATGTGAAACGTGAGCTCTGGTAATCAAAAACGTTTTAATGATTAATGTTTAGACATCACTTAACAGTATAGGTATATCCACATGAGCTAAGCACACTGTGACGGCACACTAATGAATGGTATCATTTCTGCATGGAAACAGGTAAAGACATCTGCAAACTAGTACCTAGGGATGGAGACACACACTACACACACAGTCTAGAGTTGTGAGGTCCACGTAAACAGATGCTGTGACTCCTTCCAAACAGAAAACCCACAAGACTAGTAAGAGACCCAACTGGCTCTCTTTAATATGAATGTGCAAAATTAAAGCATGGTAAACGGGTATTTACATAAATATCAAACCCACAATTAGTTTATACACTGTCAATGATCTTCTTAGATGTCATGAGTGGTTCAATGAATTCAACAGAGAAGGTATTAAGAGGCTACACTTCAATACTTGAATGAAGCAGCACATGAGAGTCCTTACTTGTCTGACCACTTGCTTTGAGTGTGAGACATGATTTTATGATAAGGAATCTATTATTTTTAAACAAATCTTTAGTTCCAAGCAGAAAATAATTACAGATACTATTAGAGTTCCATTACACAAGTTCTCTATCACTATCCAATTCCCAAGTTCTCTTATGCTGTAGCTATCTGTTTAATTTTACCTTAATTTTTTAAGGTTCTTTTCCCCCCTTTATTAAATTTTTAGTAAACTAGGCACATTTAGAAGGAAGTTTGTGTCAAAACAGATAGCAGTACAGGAACCAATTCAGACGTGGCCCTTTAGCAGGCAGCTCTCCATGTATGGGGTATGGGACTGTGGTAAATATGTACTCGTCTCTATTTTTAAAAAAGTTTTTCATCTCTCTTTAAAAGGATATATTTTCTCTCACATTGGTGAAAAGCAAAATGGACTTGTTTCCTGTATAAAACACTCAACACTTCAGAAACTAAAAGTGGCCGACTTATCTACACGCGTTCTAAGATCTTGAGGACAAGAATATATATTTCAGTTTCATCAAGACTGTTTTAGAGCCCCCCCTTTTTACATTATTAATCATGGCACTCAAAATAAAAAAATAAGATCTGTAAAAAGTTAAACTGACTGCCCCACTAGGTTTGAGCCTGCTTGACTGAAAGCCAATATTACAAAACTGAAGGTGCCGTTTCCGATTTCACATCTACAAGTCTCTTGAAATTATGTGTCACGCGCTAATTTCATAAATCTCTTTCATTTTTCTAAACAGAGCTATTACAAATGAATACACACTTGAAACATATCCTAATTTAAACTAAGAAGCTTTGGGCCCTGCTTTTTAAATTTTAAGGCATGTGTGTTTCTCTACTGTAACAACATTGTACAAATTTACATTTACAATCACATGCATGATCTACAGTTAAAAAAAAAGTTTGGATTACAGTGTTTTAAAATTGTGAATCACAATTCAGCACCTATCATGTTATAACTAATAAGGCAACAGCAGTGTCGTATACTACAATACTCCCTTTCCACAGTCTAGCGCGGGGGTCGGTGAGAGATCTTAGCCTAGCTGGGTAACGGGCATACGTATTGGAGGGGTTTGAACAGATGGAGGCGGCCCTACAGGAATCACACTATTGTAGGCCGGACTAGTAAAGCAGCTGCTAACGAGCGTCGAGCACAACGCATTGTGCTTACAATCACAGGGCGTGTGGGGTCCGGCTGTGCGCTCAGTCCTTCCGCTGCTTCCTTGGCTTCACATTGTTTCCCAGGGTGGAGAAGCTGTTGGTGTGCCCGTTCACAGTGGCCACGGAGCCGTTCTGGTGGTCCTTTGGGTGGTCTTTCCGCCGGGAGGCCCCCTTCTTGTTGTAAGTCTGAAACGCAGAGGGCAAATGTAGCCTTGAGCACGCAGGGCAGCTTGCACGACACAAGGTCTGGTTTCCTTTTACAAATAAAACTTACGGAGAAGTAACACAGCTGTGTGGTCAAGTAACTCTGAACACACGACTCGGCACTGGCTTCAATCTTGCTCCTATTTTCTGAGGCTTAGCCCAAGACGAAACCCCATAGAAAACCCGCCTGCCCTTTCCTCTGCTGGGCCTGGTCAGTACTGGAAGGGCGGGCCCAGCGATAATGGGCGCAGCGCCGCCCTCCAGGCAGCGCGTCCCAGCACCCGAGCCCACCCGTGCCTGTCTTCCGGGCTTCCCCACCACCTCAGTGGCTACCTCTGCCCTGTCCCACAGTGCTGGCTGCCACAGACACCTGGACAAGGGCCGGCTTCTAACCTCCCCGCAGCAAGCATGTGCTCCATCAGACCACAGAACTGACGCGAGCTTGGAGTGCTGCCGCAGGGCAGAGGAGACACTGAGCCCCAGAAGGCTGTTCCCACCTCTGGCTTTCCTGTCCTTTCCTGTCCGCTGGTCCCCGGGGCTCTGCTCTAGCTCCTGTCTGCCTGGATCTGCCCAGGTCAGTAGGCAGCAAAGTTGCTAAACCACAAAAGCAGGAGTGCATGTCACCCAGCGCAAGGGTCCCTTTCCTGAGACAAAGCTGCCCCAAATCTGCCATCCTGTGAGCAAGACCCGTATCATCTCATCAGGAGAACGAGCGGCACCCCCAACCTCGAGCAGGGGAACAGTAAGAGAACTGCAACAGAAAGGCAGATTTCTGTCTAATGACTACAATGTGACTTTCATGAACTCTCATCTGACTGTGATGTGTGGGGTAGCCAGGCAGAGATTTCCGACTGAAAAGCCTCTCTCGTTGTGACCCAGGTTGGAGGGAAGCAGCGTGGTGTCCACCCTGGTACACTTTGCATTTCCAGTGTGAATCCTGCCACCTCTGCTAGGGTGCAAGGATGGAGCCCCTCTGCCCCCACGGAAGCCCCCTCGGAACGCGTCCCCAGCAGGCGGGAGGAGCGCCTCTCCGGGAAAGGCCCCATGCGCTGAAGCCTGTGGTGGGCGCTCACCTCGTTGTAGAAGTTCGTGAAGAGGACGATGAGGGAAATCATGTACCCGATCTGGAAGTACAGCCAGCCCAGCGGGAACGAGCACGGCCACGCCACCCCACAGGCGGTCTGGATGATTGTCAGCACGAACTGGACCTGAGGGAGGGGACAGGCAGGGTCATGCTCCGCGACAGCCCAGTTCGCGGCCCTTCTGTGGGTCCAGGTTCCATCTCATAGATGAGCTCCTGTGCTACATTCACCCTAAGCCCCGTGTCTCCTGTGAGTCCCTGCACCCCTCCAGGTTGCTTCAGCAAACTCCCTGTAACTCAAGGACACAGCACAGAGACTTAAGGGAAAGGGTGAACGGTGTGTGTGCAGAGCGGCCTGCTGGTGTCGCTGTGGGACACGTGACTGGATGGACCACCTTCCTGGTCCTTATCCCTGCAGCCTCTGGTTTGGTGAAGGCGATAAACAGACTGCAGCTCCTCGGGCTAACAGCTGCACTGTGTCCAGAGGTGGTTCCTGAGGAGAGGGCCTCAAAAGCAGATGGAACTGCTCAGAGACGCAGGGAGGATGTGTGCTGATGGCATCTGGCTACTGGAAGACACATCTTCGGGAAGAACCACAGAAATGCACCTGCTACCAGAGGTCTGGCAGTTTCCAACATTTCCAGGTAGACAGTGCTTTCCTCCTGTCCCTCTCTTTGGCTTGGAGTTTTAAACAAGCCCAGACAGACTGGGCAGTCTTCTACCTCCAAGTGCAGAGTCTCACGGAGATGACCTGGGCTGGCCTGGTCTCTCAGGTCCGTGTGGGCCACGGCTATAGCTGTGTGACACGACCAAGCTCCCCATTACACCCCTCAGGTACAGCACGGAGGCTGCAGGACAACCATGCCTGCCACAGCGGGGCAGGGCCAGCGCCGGCAGCAGCTGGCAGAGGTCCTAGTGACGCAACAAGCACACAGGAGCTCTCAAGATTTCCTCAGATTATTTTTAAATAATTTATTTTAAAATACTGACTTGCAGGACTTGAAACAGCTTGGTTTGTTTGGAATACTGGGTGAAGGAGGCCAAGCCAGGGCTGAGGGCTTGAGGTCCACAGTTCTTGGGTCGTCTGGCTGGGGCTCTTGCCAAGTTCTTGCTGCACATCGGGGAAGTCAGACTCCCACAGCAATCACAGGGACACTGCTCAAAGCCACTCACTTGGCAGAAGTGCCTGCATGTGGCGAGCACTGGTAAATGTCAGGGTCGTCAGCAGTATTAGAAACACACCCATGAGAAGAGTCACCAGAGAATGGAGGACCCATAATCTACTGGCTTCGGGCAACGAGGGAAGGCTAGGAAACCATGGGTAAGGGAGGGGTGGCAGCACATGCCTGTAATCCCAGCATCTGGGAGGCTGAGGCAGGAGGATCACAGTTTCCGGCCCAGCCTGGACAATTCAGCAAGACCATCTCAGAAGAATTTTAAAGTGTATGTGGGGGTGGATGGGGTGCTAGGGATGTAGCTAATTGCGAAGATCATGCATTCAATCTTTTGATACCGGGAAGAGGAGAAGGAAGGAGGGAGACAGGGCGGTTGGTGTGACATTTCCATCTGGTGCAAACTGCTGCTGGCCTCCCCACCAGGTGCCGCTACAAGGGACAGAGCGGTTACTGCGCACCCGTCGGCGAATCTCACTGCCTAACAAGCTCCACAGGCTCTCGCGGAGCAGGCGGTCTCCAGCCCAGGCCATGCTGCGGTTAGACACACGCCCTGCGCGTACATGTGCGCGTGTGCGCCTACGCGACACCCGCGGTTAGACACACGCCCTGCGCGTACACGTGCGCGTGTGCGCCTACGCGACACCCGCGGTTAGACACACGCCCTGCGCGTACACGCGCGCGTGTGCGCCTACGCGACACCCGCGGTTAGACACACGCCCTGCGCGTACACCTGCGTGTGTGCGCCTACGCGACACCCGCGGTTAGACACACGCCCTGTGCGTACACCTGCGTGTGTGCGCCTACGCGACACCCGCGGTTAGACACACGCCCTGCGCGTACACGCGCGCGTGTGCGCCTACGCGACACCCGCGGTTAGACACACGCCCTGCGCGTACACGCGCGCGTGTGCGCCTACGCGACACCCGCGGTTAGACACACGCCCTGCGCGTACACCTGCGTGTGCGCCTACGCGACACCCGCGGTTAGACACACGCCCTGCGCGTACACGCGTGCGTGTGCGCCTACGCGACACCCGCGGTTAGACACACGCCCTGCGCGTACACGCGCGCGTGTGCGCCTACGCGACACCCGCGGTTAGACACACGCCCTGCGCGTACACCTGCGTGTGTGCGCCTACGCGACACCCGCGGTTAGACACACGCGCTGTGTGTACACGTGCATGTGTGCCTACGCGACACTAAACAGAAAGGAAGTCGGGGATTTCAAGTCCGCCTCCAGTAACCCCACCAGCCACGTGCCACGGGCAGTAAACTGGATCCAACGAGAAAAGGCAGGGAAGGGACATGTCAGACCCTGTTAGATACACCAAGCACACCAGGAAGAGGTACGTTCAGATCAGGGTGCAGCAGGGTGAAGGGGCCAGGTCACTCACCAGCTGCCCCTGAGTGATGTACTTCTTCCACCAGAGGTATGGGCGCATGGAAGGAATGGATGACAGGCCATAGTACGAGTACATGAGGACGTGGATGAAGCTGTTAAGCGTGGCACCAAAATAAGCTGCAGGAACAGGGAATTTGGAAGGCAGCTGCATTAGCACTTTACACAACACAGGTAAAAACAAATCCAAGGTACCTTCTAGATGAGAAAGACCCTCTGGATAGCACTGTAGCCTGAGCATTGCCTCCTGGATGTGTAACGAACTCATCTTCCAGGCAGGCTCATGGCCTCTGGGCTGGTTTGGCAGGAGTGCCAGGTGGGCATGTGGTAGAGGGCTGTAATTTTACATATATATATATATATATATATATATATATATATATATATATATATATTTTTTTTTTTTTTTTTCGGTACCAGGGATTGAACTCAGGACCCTGCGCTTGCCAGGCAGGCGCTTATTCCACTGAGCTAAATCCCCAGCCCCTTGAGGGCTGCAATTTTAGGTACTTGCCTGGCAGCCACAGGCTGGGCTTTCAGACCCCTGCAGTCCCACAGGCAGCTCCTCCTCTCCCGTGCCCACTGTCCCAGATGTGTTATTCGAGGAGGAAAAGTGCTCAAAGCAGGCCCTTTCTGCACACACTGAGGGCTAGGGAAGCCCTGGAATCACTTGCTCACTACTTCCCAGGACCTCAGTGCTGAGTGTTGATCTTAATTCACAACAGAGGCCAGATTCAGCCCCTTAAGGGTGAAAGAGCCATCTCACTACATGACTCGCACCTCCCGCAGGGCGCTTTTCGCAGGCTCTGCGCCCCCAACACTGAACAACAAGGCAGAGCCACCGCCTTTCCATGTGTGCTAGGGGTGCACAACGCTGAGAGCAAGGATCGAGCTGCCGCTCCTGGCTATAGCAGGAACTGGCCCTGGAACAAGCTATGCCCATTCTTTGGTCCAGTTTCTCATGGGCCAGGTGGAGCTGGCCGCCCACTAAAGTACCCTTCAAGTGGGAGGAGGGCATCTCTGTTGGAATTGGCCAGTTACTCCAGTGCCAAGGCATGATGGGTAGACCCTATCCAGGGAAGGAGCTCGACCAGCCCACAAGGGGCTCGGCATCCTAAGCCCGGCCAAGCTGTACTGGGAGTCCCCTTCTGGTTCTAGACCTCAAGGCTCTGGGAACCTTGGTGGGCCAAGTTAATCAACAGCAGTGGAGTCTGAAGGCAAGAAACATCTATGAACAGACCAAAGCTTTTCAGTCAAATTCTTCAAAAAATGTGACTAAGCCACTTGTTAAAATTCCCTTGAACCTATAGATAACAACTTAATTTCTGAAAGCTATGGGACTATTATCACCAGCTTTCCAACCTTAGAGAACTCACATCAAATGTCAGTGTATGTCCTGTAAATCACCCTGGTAAATAAGCACAGTTCCTTCCACTCTGGCCACCTGACACACCATGTAGCCATGACTGCCCTTCACCATCAGCCGAGTTCCTGGTACTCACTGCATAGTATGACTGTACCTTTCTGCTCAGCCTGGCAGGCAAATGCCTTCCACCCAAAAAGGACAAGGAACGGCTACCTCTCTGATGCACAAGGCTGCTCTTATTTCTAAACATGTCTCAGGTTGGCATCTGCCTCACCTATCCCGTCAGAGCAGGACATGTGCTACCAACATTTTGTGCACACGTGCCTCATACTCTAGCATTAAAAAAGCAACTCAGACACAAAGCTTGTTACAGTTTCTGTCTCCATGTCTCCCCAAAGCCTCATCAACTTTTAGATGTGGCTTTTTCGGAGGCAGATGAATCTAGAGTTTGTGACTGATTCGTAGTGCAATGCTAGGATTAAGGCTGGGTGACAGCTGGATCAGACCACTGACTGGACTGGCACCACCCTAATCCCAGCAGCCCGGATAAGATAAAAGGGACAGAAGGAGCCCTGTTTTCCCCTTTTGCTCTTGTTGCTTTTGCTGTCTTCTGCAGCCATGAACAGTTGCCCTCTGCCATGGGCCACCCTGCCTGGGAGCCAGCTGAGCATGGACTGAAAACCTCTGCAAACTGTGAGCTAAATAAACCTTTTGTCCTTTTAACTTTGAATGTCAAAATTTTGTCTCAGCAACAAGAGGAAAGTAACTAAGACAAAGCTCAAAAGCTTGATCCAGAAATTTACACAAACAGCACATTTTTGGAACACTTTCCACTCAGCCCTCTGCTCACACTGGCCCCAAGATACCCCCTGGGCCAACACTTACAGTGGCCACAGGGGACCCAGTTCATCACAAACCACCAAATGTTGAACATGGAGGCGTGGTGGTACACGTGAAGTACAGTGATCTGGTAGTTGTTCTTGCGCAAGATGAAGAAGAAGGTGTCCATGAATTCGATGAGCTTGGAGAAGTAGTACCACCAGAGGACACGGATAACCTACAAGGAAGGGGACAGGAGTTTTAGTTCTTCCTTGGCATATTTCTCATGCTGCTTCCGATGTGTCTCACTGACATTCCAGGACCCAGCCTCAACCCAGAGATCCCCAAACCCTGCCAGCCCCTGACACCCTCTAGGTGCTGCAGCCTCTGGTCTCTCTGATAGTGGCTTCAGCCAAAGAACATGCTGGGCACTACAGGGACAAGAGCCGAGGCCAGGGACACTCTCCAATACTGACGGGAACAAGGAGCTCAGGGCTCACAGCCTCGTCACTGGCAGACCTGTTAGCGAGACAAACTACCAGGAAGCAGCTGATTTCAGGGCTGGTGTGGGGCAGGGGACCTACGACATACAGAAAGGATGAAAAACCTGCCAGTGTCCGGGTCCTGCCCCTTAATACGTGAGCAGGCGCTGGGTGGGGACACTGGCCCACACTGAGCTCAGGCTGCCAGCTCTTATTTAAAAACAAAGTAACATCTCAGTGTGGTAGCTGGATTCGCTCTGCGTCACCACCACCCACCAGAGTGATGTAATGAACGTAAGGCACTACCTTATAAACTCATTCTTGTACATGCAGCACCCGGTGGGCACCCGCCACTTTCTTCATCAGCGTTAACAGGAGTCATTGTTTACAGAGAGGCACTAGCTGTCATTTTACAACTTTCAAATTCAAGTGTTCACACTCCATATAAGTGTGTGTACATACATATATATATATATCCATACGTGTCCATACATATATATCCGTGTGTGTGTGTGTGTGTGTGTGTGTGTGTGTGTGTGTGTATACACACACACACACATGCTTATTGTTTCTAAAATGTCAGTAGGGAGTATCTGTATAGAGATTATGGTCCATTTTATCTTTTGTATAAATTTCTCTACTGAAAAGCACAAAAACGCTACTAAGAGAGACAATACCTTCATATCTGACGCCCCAGCGCTGCGCGTACCCTGGCAGAAGAAGTTGTATCTGCCTTCCCATACTCCTGTCACCAGCTGGAAAAGGAGGAGAAACACTCACAAACAGGCTCAGGAACCCATGAATCCTACGCAACTCAGCTTCATTAGTTTTGGAGTCTGAAATTTTCCTTTAGGCTGTACCAAGCGTGTTTGTCTAAGAAACACATAATCATGAGAAACGTGGAGAGGAAATGTCCCATGCTTGACTTCTCAAAAGTCGCCCAGCTGGCAGTAGAAGGAGCCTGGCAGCCCCCTGGGCTGTTGCCCGTGGAGAAGCCCCTTTACTCACTGTCTCTGCGGCACCTGTGGTACACTGCTCGCTGGTCCTATGCCTGGGGCCCACAGGTCCCAGCAGCCTCTACCACTTCCCTAAAGCAGGGATCCTCAAACTTGAAGCGTCACCCGCAGGACAAGCCAGACAGGCACTGGCAGCAGCACTTCTCACCAACAGGCCTGGCATGGGTCTAACACTCTGAGAGCCAGTGATGTGGGCCTTGGGGTCACAGGCCAGCTTCACCTTCTTCCTCTCTTCCTGTTTCTGTATCACTGCTGGAGCTGAGCACCAGACTTCAGCAGAACAGGAAATGGTGCCCCGGCATCAGAGCCCACCTGTGGCAGAGCAGGCACTATGGTGGGAGAGAGGCCCCCCGACTGGGCCTGCGTCACTGTCCACAGCCAGCCCTAGTCAGCAGAAGGCATGCTCCCTCCGGGGCACACCGGGCAGTGAAGTGCTGTGATACTCGGCAGTCTCGGGGTTTTACTGTGACTGCCCAGTGCATCCCCATGCTTCGCAGGGGCTGTGCTCTTTAACACCTGTGCGATGCCATTCTGTCTGTGTAAATTGCAGCTCACAGCTCTTCAGAATCTAGTGCTGCAGTTTTCAGAGTGTGACTCCCAACCAGAATGCCGCTACGATACCACCCAGGGGCCTGGCGGAGCCCAGCCCTACCCCGGAATACGAAGACTGGAAGGGCCCAGGCACAGAGCCCGGCAGGACGTCCTCATGGGACTCCGACTGATGCAGCCAGGGCTCAGGGTGCACTCCCAGCCTGGCTGCACAGCAGGATCACACATTACCAACGCCGCCCCCCGGCCATGCAACCAGACCCTCGAGGGGCCTCTTACAAAACTCTCCAGGTAGTGCCAGTGGGACACTAGGACCTTGAGCCAGTGGCTTCATGACACAAAACTTCAAGAAAAGAAGGGCGCAGGTTCAGACTCTGTCCCGGGGGAGGCTGCTGTGCTTCCCCTACTGGCCCAGCCTCAGGAACACCACCAGCCGTGGGGTCGCTGCTGCGCCCACAAACAACAGAGGGCTTGGCGCCCGGCGTTCTTTGTTCCTGCTTGCCGCGCTACTCCTGTCACCCTCTACACATTAGAACGCCGTCGAGTGCACAGGGCACAGCGTGGGCTTGGGTGGTCTTGGACTGGAGGTGGGAGGCGCTGCGTGCAGTGAACTGGCTGTGATCAGGAGGGTGTCAGTGGCACTGGGCGGAGGCCAGCCAGCTCCTGCAGGCCTTGTCATGTACCCTGTGGAGGGGAGCACTAAACGGTCTCTAATGGCTGGCTCCCTGCGCCAGCACCTGAGGAGCTCACGGGCCCTGGTGGCGCCTGCTGGGGACTCATCAGGCAGAAAGACGCGCCTTGTCAGCCCCGTGCCCTTCCCATCCCCACAGCCCACTGAGCGGGGCCACGTGAAGCCCTAGCAGAAGTCTCCAGAGTCAAGACAAAGCCCAGTGGAAAGTGGGCCTGCAGGAGGTGGCAGAAGGCGCCCTCGGGGCCACCCCTTCAACCAGAACATGCCCGTGGGTGGCTTTGGTTGCCTGAGGGTAAGAAGGGGAAACGATACTTCTTGTTGATCTCTTCAAAGGCTAACACAGTAAGTTTTCATGAAAAATAAATTTGCAGTTAAAAATGTACAACATGATTTATCTTTTTACGTTTTAGTATCTTAAAAATATTTCTGCCTGGTGTGGTGGCCCACACCTGTAATCCCAGCACCCAGAAGGCTGAGGAAGGAGGACTGCCACAAGTTTGAGGCCAGCTTGGGCTATATACTTAGTTCAGGCCAGCCTGACTATACAGCAAGACCCAGTTTCAAAATAACAGCCAAAACCTGCTTCTTCTAGGCTCTGCGATCACTGTTTTCCCAGCCGGCGTTTGGTCTGTGGGGTCCTGGGATGTCCGGGGCTGGTTCTGCCTTCTATCAGCTCGTGACTGGCTGGTGGGCATCAAGTGCGAGGAGGGCAGGAGACTGCACGCAGGACCAGCCACCTTGGCTGGGGTGGTGAATTCAAGTTACTCTCTGGGAAGAGGGGGACAAGCGCTCCCTTGTAACTCTGTGGGCATTCTGACTCCAAAGACAGGCAGGCTGAAGGGCTCTTGTGAACCCAGCAGCAGCAGGGACTCGGGCGACTTGACAGTCTCTCCGCAGTCTGGAGGAACCCGGCAGGATTGGCCAGGCATGTGGGATGCTGGAGCCCATGCTGCTCTCACAGCGGGGACCTCTCGGGTCTGTGCCTTGCTCCCTGCAGCAACCCCACTGCTACTGCCCAACACTTCCTGTGGGGCTGCTGTGCCTTGAGAGCCACAGCCTATGTCCAAAACCCCTCAGAAGCACAGCTGCGCCAGCAGGACGAAGCCCCAGGGCCTAGTGTGGGGTCTAGGGAGCCATGCCCTACCCCCCATGTGCTCATTTGCCCCTCTGAACCTCTCCATGCTCCAAACACGGCTTTCCAGACCGCCTGGGAGGCAAGTGGGGAGCTGCAGGCTGTGCAGGCTGGGCCTCAGCATGCGGAGCATGGTGGCCCTGGATGGTGGTTTTAGTCTCCCCCAGCTCAGTTGTGCGCTCTCAGATGGAACCGACGAGCTGTCACCCCCAGGTCCTGAGAAGGAAGCGCAGGGACACCAAGCTCACCTCCTCTACCACCACACGCCAGTCAGCACAAGAAACGCTGTGCACGACCGTCACTCTACTCTCCCACCTACAGTGCCCTGCGCCCAGGGCACGGTTCTCCAAACCCCGCCCTGCAGAGCTCAGTGCCAAGTCTCTCTTCTCCACAAATGCTCCCCGGAGCACCGCAGCCTCAGTCTGTTCTTTCTCTCGCCTCATCCTGCCGGACTCACCGGTTACTTGGGTTACTCGCGTGTATGCTGCCCTCCAGCCACCCTTAACGGGAGACCTCTGTGCTGCTCTGTGAGTGCTCCAAGGGTGGCGCCTGATGCCCATGTCAACAGACTCCACACGGAAACTCACACAGAGGAGGTGCTCAACAAATATTTATGAAACTAATGACAACATCAAGGCACTGTGCTTATTTTCCCAAAATCTATACCTCAGGTTTCATTAGCAGTGGGGGGGAGATGGGTGTTTCATTCTGTTACTTGCTTAGCAAATGGAGAAATTAAAATATCAGAAAGTATGGTAAGGGGCTTGGGTTTGATGAGGGGTATCTGAATTCACAAGAGGAAAATCATTCCTTGTCAAACTTCACACTGGCCAAGTTGGAAATAAAGTTACCAGCAGGAATAAAATAACACAGGAAAACCGAGGCCCTCAGCTAAAGTTGGGTCACCCAAGACTACCGAACCCCGACCACGGGCCAGCACTAGAGCTCTACTTCCCACAGCCCAGCAGAGGCACCCAGGGAGCCCAGGACGCGGAGCAAACAGCTCTCAAAGCACAGCAGGGCACATCCCTCTGCCCCGGGAGCAGCGTACAGAGGACACAGCTCTCTGGCAGTGTCCAGCCAGCTTCCTCCGAGCCCCGAGGCCCAGCTTCTGCCAAGCTGCTGCGGTCACTGCCCAGAAATTCTTCCTGCTGCAGGGTAAGATGGCTGGAGGCTGCACAAGGCAGGCACAGAAACTGAGGGCAAGTCCCTGGCTCTCAGAATCAGCTCTCAAGAGGCCAGCACCGTCCTGCATGGAAGAGGAAGCCACAGCGCACAGCCCTTCATAGCCTGCAGTTCTCCACCCACCACGGCTCTGCCAGCCACCAGTGGGGCACACTGCTGCGGCTCTCCCAAGCAGCCAGGGCACAGCAGCACACCGCTGAGCCCAATGTGCTTTCTTCTTCCTTGGAGTCAAGCACATCTTAATCAGCCCAGGGGCGAGCAGAGAGCTGTAATTACAGCCAGCCAGAAGCTCTCTCCTCTCCTCTGGGGACAAATGCAGTAACCAGCAGTGGTTTTACACATCTTTTCATTGAAAGAAAACCTCGGTGGGGAGCACAGCTGGCGGAGGAGGGGATGTGTCGATCGTGAGTCGACCTTCTCCTCTAACATCACGTGTCAGTATGGGTGAGGTCCACCTTTAGCCTTGCATGCTCTGGAACGCCACCAAAGCACCTCAGGAAACAGGGCCATTTGAAACAAAAACTATGCAGAAAAAACCCATCTGGTGGCCCTGATCACCTTTTCTTCAATATTCCAAGACAGCAGATAATAGGGTCACCTCTTTCTCTAGTGGAGGGGAGGGGGCCGCGTGGCCACTAACACCAGGCAGCGGTGCAGTAAAAGGCAACGAAACGGACCATCCGTACCTGAATTCAGGGGTCTCACTGGACTTTCATACGCACCACCACCAAAGTGTACAGGGCTGGCACTTCTCACAGCTCCAACCATTCCTACACAAGTGTCCAAGTAGGACTCTCAGACGTGGCACCAGCCAGCACTTTCAGTGTGGAAGCAGGTGAGGTGATGGGCGGTCCCAAGGCCCACGCTGCTCTGGGGCAGGGCACAGACACCCGGACTCTTGGCCACGTGCACGGCACACAGCAGCTCCTAGCAGCCCTGCCCTCCCTTGTGTTTCTGAGTCCTTTGTAAGAGGACGACAGGACCCTCTGTGCACGAAGAGGACTGCAGGAAAGTACATCTCCGCTTGTACCTTCATCCTCATCCGATGCCTGCTTTAAAAGCAGCTGTCAGCTATTCCAAAATTAACAGCACCTATTTCCTCTAGGGTTTTCAGCTGGCCAGTTTGGGCAGTGCTATGGAATGGAGTCAGGGCAAAGCATGCGGTTTTGAACTGTAATTCTCTAATGCCTAAGCTGTAAGGAAGCCCATTAATGTAACCTCACATTGCCTCTGAAAAGGTTTTTCCTTTTCCTTATGACCAGAAACACCCTTGGCTTACAGCTGAATGCAATTTTCTTGGTTAAGTCTGAAGGGCAGGTTCTGTATACCTCAGATGTTTTTAGAACAGAACACAGAGTCTGTCCTCGGGCCAAACTGAAATGCCTGAAATGCGCACGCCTGGCATCCGCCCAGCCCCAGGCCCTGCCCGCCTTTCCGTGCTGGAGCCCCGACCCTTCAGCGCCCTGGAAGCTCTCCAGGAGGGGGGTAAGGAGTGCAGCCGGCCACAGGGCGCACCCCCAGCACCGCCACCGGGGCGCACACTCGAGCCTTTGATATTGCAGCCCAGCCTTTGCTGTTTCTGCTGCCAGGGTCTCAAGTTCTATGACTAGGACAGAAGTAGTGTCCCGACTGTAAGAAAGCCTGAAAGCATCCTCTGCATACCTACAAGGGCTCCAGACGCTCCTCTGCATCTCGCTTTGCAGGGCAGGCTGGGTTTGGGTGAGGATTTGGAATGTGCTATGCACCTGGTGACACCAGCCGCAAAGCTAGGTCACAAAAGTCTGGAGTCTGCATCTGGCCCAGGGCCACCCCAAAGCTTTCTCTCTAGCAATGTCCTTTTCCCCTCTCCCTAGGCCTGGGAAAGAGTCTGGGTTGCATCCCCACCCTACTGTGAGGCACTTTCTCAGAACAGCGTCAGATAACCGAAGCCATTATAACTTGCTTCCTTGCAATTCCCAACAGATGCTTCTAAGCAAGAGCCTTAGCTGTATAAGGAAACTGATAGCATTCTAGGTTAGTAAGTATTTTATGGAACAATCAAGCCTTTCTTGTAAGTACTGATCTTACGAGATATCTGCGTTCTGTGCAAAGAAAGAGAAGGGTAAGTATATTTTCCAAAGTATTTTAGTAAACAAAGTAATTCTTCCATAAAATTCAATAGCTAGCCCGCCGTGGTGGCCCATGCCTGTAATCCCAGCACTCGGAAGGCTGAGGCAGGAGGATCGTTGAGAGTTCGAGATCAGCCTGGGCTACAAAGTGAGCTCAAGGCCAGTCGGAACTGTACAGCGAGACGCTGCCTCAAAGAGACGAAAAAAAAAAAAAATCAATAGCTGATTGCTAAGTTGTTCAATGCTTTTCCAAATGCAATTTCCTCACAATAATACATCTATTTTAAGGAAGGTGGAAGCAAAAGAAAAACAAGATTGTTGAGCATATGACCCCAGAGCAGCTGCTTCCATGGCCCCAGCAGAGGCCCTTCTGTGCCAGACAAAGCTGTACAGGGGGCAGATACACAAGCAAGCACCCACCTCCCGCCTCGTTTCTTCCATCCTCTGGGAAGAAGTACTGGAAATCTTCAAAGCGTGATTCAGGGAAAACCAAACTGATGCCTGGTGCCCACAGCCCGGCAGGGCGGAGAGGCAGCAGCAACTCCTCTGCCATGAGGACCACCCGACCAATGCGCCCGGCACGCCCACACGCTGGCGCTAGCTATGCGACTTTTTTGCTTCCCCAAATTAAAATGAATACACTGAGTCTATAAAACATAAATTCACTTGTCATGTAATTTCTGAACGAAGCTATCTGAGAGTATAACCAGTAAACTGTTCTTGTAAATCTTTTAAAAAGATCTGAGAACGTAATATATATAAAGAGGAAAAAGTATAAAAAGCTCAGGGAGAGATACGCCAACTCTAGGAGAGAGCTCTGTCTGTGAAGGGGCTAAGCTGCAGACGTATCTCTACGTCGTGCATGTACGTACGAGTACGCAATTATGTACACACGTGCTGGCGCTGGACGCAGGGTCTTGGGCGTGAGGAATACACGCTCCACCACTGAGTGTACTGCCAGCTCCATCTTGTCGTTTCTTTCTTTCATTTTAAAGACAGGGTCTTATTCAGGCTGACCTTGAATTCACTGCGCAGCCCAGGCTGGTCTCAAATTCATGGTGATGCTCCTGCTTCAGCCTCCCAAGTGCTAGGATCCCAGGTGTGCACCACCACACCTGGCTCATGTTTTCTTTTTTAATTATTTATTTTTTGTCTTTTTGAGACAAGGTCTCACTATGCAGCTCAGGTTGGCCTTGGGCTCAATTTGTAGCCCAGGCTGGTCTTGAACTTGTAACAATCCTCCTGCCTCAGCCTCCCAAGGGCTGGGATTTAAGGCGTGCGCCACCATGCCCAGTGTCATGTTTTCTTCTTTAGACAGCAACAAAAAAAATCAAAGTCAATGAAACAACATTATTAAGTGCAAAAATGTAACATGATTTTTAAAAAATATTATTATTATTATTTTTTGGTACCAGGAATCAAACTCAGGACCTCGCACTTGCCTGCAAGGTGCTTATGCCAGTGAGCTATATCCCTGGCCCTAAATAATTCAAAACAGTTCCAAAATTACAATCTGAAATAAATGCTGCAAAGAAAAACACAGAATACATTTGAAGTTGTGCCAAGTCAGACCACCTATCCAGCTATCAATCTTTTTCTCAGAATTGTACTTTCTATGTTACGAATGTCTGAGAGAATGCTCACGCTTTTTACAACATGTAGTTCTAACTCAAAAAGACTAATCCTGTCTGTGAGCTACAATTTGTCTTGGATCGTTACGTATCATAGAACGTGGCTCTGGCACTTGGCTTTTCTCCTTTCCTAACATTCAGGATGCATCTAGCGGCGTAATCAGCCATCGTCACCACGAGGACAAGGTGTGGAAGGAACTGCTCCTTACAGGTATGCGCCTGGGCAGTGGTCACGAGTGCACGTCTCTGGGGGTGCATCTCGTTCCTCGAGAACAGGGTCGCCACAGAAGCTGGGAGAAGTCATTGCCTAAAGCTCACCACCCCGCTCGTACCCTCAGGACTTCGCCGAGGCTCTGAGTCCTCGGCAGAGGACTCTCAATCAGGGGAACACACCTGCCAGAGGAGGTCGAGGTCTGACAAGAGGGAGCCCCTCGCCGGTGGAGGCCCAGAAAGACGGTCTGGTGCTAGTGGTGTGAGGAGACAGCCCCGGCAGCAGCCTCCTCCCGAGAGGGAGCAGTGCTCCTCTCCCCGCAGGGTCTCTAGGTGACTGAAGTGCCAGCAGAGCATGACACTGACCCTATGTGCCCCAGCAGCTTCACGCAGCAGTGCAGGTGGCACAGGCCCAGCAACAAGGGCGAGCCCTTGTGCTCTCTGACACAGCTCACTGTCAGATCCTCTCTGTGCAAGGAGAGGGAAAGCAGAGGCAGCACAGGAGAAAGGCAGGCCATCCACAGGGTCTGTACCAGCTCTGGCAGCTGCCAGCAATGCTCCCACGGTCTCAGAAGGGGCTCGAAATTGCAGATAGGTCAGGCAAAAGGCAGATATGAGGAGAAGGGAAAGCTGCAACGCTGACCTTGGGGGGAGGGGCTCTCTCCTTGGGGGGATAAGAGGAAATCACTGATGGCTTGAAAAAGAAAGGCTTCTACTGGGGTGAGGTCTGCTCTGAATCTGCGGGGTGGAAGGCACAAAAGATTTTCACGTTTGCCGTAAGAACAGTTTTACAAGACCAAATAACACAAAGTCTCTCCTCTACAATGTGGAATTTTACTTCTCAGTCATTGCCACTGCCTGTGACGTTAGACCACACCTGTTATCAGTCAGCTTTCCATTGCTGGGGCAAAGCATCTGATGCCAACAACTTAAAGCAGGGCAGGGTTCACGTACTTCAGAGGCTCCAAGCCTTGGTCACTGGCTCCAAGGCAGAAAGATCTTCGCAGAAGGTGCAGAGGAGCAAGCAGGCATGGGGCCTCCAGCAAGAGCCCCAGACCCTGCCGTTGCCCTTCCGCATGGCACACTCAGCCGGGGCACCAGGCTTTAATACAAACACTGGCAATGCATTACTCGCATAGCTCCACCTCTTGTCAACTTGACACCTGACCACATCTTACACCATGCCAAGTCTCCGAACAAATACAACATGAAGGTCATCATTTTGCCTGACACGATGCAACTACTCTGTGTAACTGAAAATGTAATAATTCCTTCCCCAAAGTCTCAACAATCCAGGCACTGCTAAAAAATCTGAAACTCAAGACCACTTTGAGCTGGGAGTCCCTATAAGAATTCAAAAATCAAGTTTCTAATGCAAAGATAAAATGGCACAGGGTAAACGTCTCATTCTAAAAATAAGGATGAACTGGGCATGATACCCAGCAGAAGCTAAAGGCTTGCCATAGAGTCTACATTTTCAAACTAAAATGTACTACTACTATTACAGTATTCCTCAAATCACGTACCTATTCTCCAAACACTAAGTTCATGAGATCACTACAGCTACATATTTCCTTTCAGTGTTTTATTTTTTGTACCAGATGCATAGACTACTTACGTCTACATTCCTTCTACATTTAAACCCAGCTTTAGTTTTAAATGGGGATCTAGTTTCACTCCCACGGGTTTGAAGTTGTGGACGCCCCCCACGCACTTATCTTTCTTCTTTCAAAACTTCTCCTTGTCTCCTTTAGTGACCACTTCCCTCATATTAACCCAGAGCTTGCCAAAGCAGCTATGAACTTATGTCACAGAATTAAGTAAAAAAAATACCAATGACTATGTATTTACTTCAAAAATTCTCTGCAGACTCAAATATGTAGGTAAGAAGGAAGGAAAGAATAATATTCAAAACCTTGCCCAGTTGTGTGACCACAGTTCCACCTCGTGTGAATTTTCCTAAAACGAGGGCCAGGTGGGCCTCACACCCTCTTAGGTCTGTTGCAAAACTCCACGACTGCCCTTCTGTGTCTTAGTATTCAGTGAAATAGAAATGCCAAGTGAGAAGAGGAAAGCCTAGGCCTAAAGTAAGAGCTGACCAAGGACACACTACAGTGGCATTACTAACTGGGTCTATGTAGGTGTAAAAAGGTAAAAATCCAAGGTACTTACCCTCTCTGGCTTACTCAGGCGTGTCTATTTGATGTGTTTTATAAATGTGGTTTAATACAAGCAGCTGTTGTCTGCTTGTCTGTTAACTTGTCACGTACTCTGAATTATGAACTGAAAGTGTGGTTTGCTTCCTCTGCACACTTCTTACCCCTCCACGGCGCTCAGATACCACTCAGCCTTCTCTGGCCTTGGCCCCACAGAGGAAACCTGTCTTTGCAGCAGCGCGGGGTGTTCAGACCCCCAGCCTCTCAGATGCAATTTACACAGCAAAATTGATACTAAGAGACGTTAAGTTATGAAGTTACAGTTCTATTTCTAAGGGCTGAGAAACACTGAGTCAAACGCTTAAATTCTCTTAAGACCCAGTCACCATAAACGTTTTCTCTGGAATACTCGTGTCATACAAACTGCCGCTTCCTCGCAGAACGGCTCTATCACCTAGCAGTTATGGGCAGGTGCAGGTCGCTGGGGAACCTGATGGCTGCTGGAGTTCTGTCCCTTGTGCACTGAGAGCTGCACCCGGCGGGGCCAGGAGTCACCCCCGCGCCTCCCCCTGCCTCTATCCCGCAATCAGTCTCCATCCTGGAGGCTAATTACACTGCCTTCACTCTAAACAGGACAAAAAAAAGCAAAAGCGGTTGTGAGCACTTCTTGGAGTATTAGGCATAGTGCAAAGCTAGCAAGCATCTACCATTGCAGTCCTAACGTCCACACCTCACGTGACATTTTCCTAACATGAGGGCCCAGGTGGGATGTGCAGGACAGTGCGACACAGTTCTCACAGCTGCACACCTCCAGCGATCAGTGCGCTCTACGAGGGCACACTCCTGCACAGGCCTGCACACGACTGGGTGCAGCCAGGAAGACCGCACCGCGCCTGAGCCCATCTCTAAATGCTAACTGTAAGATTCACATTCGTGCCTTCTTCCCACCTCCACAACACCCCTTTTGCTTCTCTGAGGTGAATTAAAGCCATAAAAACGATCACAAACCTACACACAAGTTCCAAACATGCTTGTTTTATGGCTTAATTCTCCAACCAAGAGGATTTAGCAACAGGTGAATGCTACCCCAAAAGGGTAGAGTCCTTCCCTAAAAAATGTACACAAATTGTTACTCTTGGAAGGCAGCACTCTTCTCCAAGTTTTACCGGCTGTATTAATTACCCGTATGAATTACCCTTTGAAAATAGGAAGGATCAAAGTGTTGATTCTGATGTCTTTCACTTTTTTTCCTCCAGTATAGAGGATAAAACTCAAGGCCTATGGATGCTAGGCAAGCACTGTATCCCTGAGCTGCACACCCAGCTCTTGCTTTTCATTTTGATTCAAGCTAAAATACTTGCCTCTGAGGCTATCAAATCTGATTTTCAACATCCCAGTCATGTAAAAGTAAGTGGGTGTGAACTCACACAGATCATTCAAAACCTAAATGTGGCCCTTACCATCCACTCACTCTAGCTTTTAAAAAAGAACCTGTGAGATCTGACAAGTGACCAGCACAGGACAGAGGCCAAACTGCCATTAAGTTTACCAAATCTGAGTTCTACCCTACCCACTTCCTTGGTCCCTCACGCAACAGGAGCAGGCTGTCCTGAGTGCTTCATCATGCAACGCTGACAGAACTCTCTTTCACAGTGCGTTCATCTCCCACTCTATTCTGCTCACAAGAGAGTATTTTGGAAACCACTTACCTCTGAATATCCCACAAAAGTAACAAATAAATCAATATTAAAGGTATCTACTCTGAAAATTCTAGAAGACACTTGTATAAACAACTCTGGTGTTTTGAAAAATCAATCTCAAAAATACTCAAAATGCACTAATAGGCTCGCTTGCCCACTTCTGACCCCACTCCCTGCAGCAGGCAGCTGCCTCTCCTGCCCTCGGGATGTGAGTGGGGACAGAAGCAGAACACCCTTAAGTTGAGAGGAGGCCGCACAACACTCGACTTACCTCAATGAACATATACAGAGACAGCAGAGTGAGCCCAAGGTTGTACACCAGTAAAACTCCCCGGCAAGAGAACGGCTGCTTATTCTTCATGTATTTTGGTCCCAGCCACACAATTAGTAAGTAAATGACAGAGCAGACCAACGTCGGTATGTAATTGTCTAGAAGGAACCATCCTTTTACTCTGGTATCTGAAAAACCACAAAAGAAAAAGTTATCAATAAGGTAGATAAGTTTTAAAACACTACAAGAATTTCTTTAATTATAATTGATAAAGCCACTTAATAATATTTATACATGCATATGTATATATGTGTACTCCTAAGACACACAGACTCTTTTTTCTGGTGCTGAGGATTGAACCTATGCCAGGCAATAGGTCTATCATTAAACTACAGCCACAAGCCAACCCTGACAAAGCTGATACAGAAGCATGAATTTTTAGTATCAGAGGTGAAGCTCTTGGCTACATGTTCTGAATAATAATGTCTATTACTTATGATTTTTGCTAAGTAAAATGGAGTTATGTTTTCCACAGTGTCTAAAAGAAAACAGAGAAAGTGCAGTTTTTCACTAGCTGGAGTTACTAGACACACTGAGGTGTAGGGTTATGAAATCCACGATACAGGGTCTGTGAACTCTTAAGTCCTCTATGTCAAAGTGTCACCAAGGATGCTCCGCATGTGCAGACTCAGAACAGTGCCCCTGGCCAGGATAGTGACACTGCCCCAACCAGCAGGCATCATCTGCTAGGAGCAAGCGGTCCACAGCAAGGCGACAGTGCCTGAGGACAAAAGACAACGTGCTGGCGAAGCGCTCCTGGGCACCTCTGGACCATTCAAAGGACGGTGTACAGAGGAGCTTGAGCGAGAAGCGCTGTTAGTTCAGGGGGCTCCTGGGGCAAAACAGACATCCCTGCCCGTGCCCCTCCCCAGCCGGGATGGGGAGGGGGAGCGGGGACAGGCCCAAGGGGTCCCCACCTGCAAGGGGGCGGCCCTCCTCTCCGATGGCTGATGGCTGATGGCGGTCAGCTCCCCACAGCAGATCCCCTGCGAGGCTCAGCTGCATCCTTCCCAAGGGAGGAAGCCTACATGTTCCCCTTGCACCCTGCTGCAGCGACACCCCCAGACCCGCGAGCCCCCAGTCTCACCCACCCACCAAGGCCCCCCCTCCGGAGCGCAGAGCACATCCAGGCTCACATCCCGCGTCTTCAGGGCAGGCCCACCCTCCGGCTCCCGGGCTGCACTCTTCCTTTCCGGCAGACACTGGACTCCTCCAGGGCTTCTCCGGTAGCTCGCGTCCCTCCATTCCGAGGCGCCCGGCACACCCTCTCCACCCGAACTGCTCCTGCCAGTGCTGCACAGCCGACACCCTCCAGGGGGCGCAGCGGCCTGCCTCAGGGCACTCAGCACTTCTGTTCTCAGCTCTAGGCTTGACATCAACTTGAGCAGTAAGTTCTCACAGACTAGTAGTGGAATGGTCCACCTTACGTGTGTATATGAAACACGCACACACAGACACACCCACTCCCTACTTCCTCCTCTCAAAGCTCTGTGCTGCACCTTACTGCTCCGTTTCTCTCCCAGGCCTTCTGTGCCTGCACGTCGCCGACTCTCTGCCTCCTCCACCCCACCGCGTGCTTCCAGGTAGCAGGCCCTCAGGGACCGGGCCAGTCTTGGTGCTCGTGCCCCTCTGGTGGCTGGGGTTTGCTTTCTAAATGACACAGCCTGTGAAGCAACTGTGGCCCCTGAGCTTCACCTGATGAAAGAGCGCTGGGGAAGCGTCCTCCTCCCTGGAAACCACGGGGTGGATGCACGGTGCCTCTTCCCCGGATGGACTGCCGGAGATGCCGCAGCCCCCTTGTGATGGCGGGTGGCAAAGCAAGGGAGCGACCAGAGCAAGGCCCCTGGTCCGCATCACAGAGCACCTGGGACAAACTAGGCGCTGCCCGCCTTGCGACGTAAGCTGGTAGTTTTTAGCACTGCTTTAGCCAGTGGCAGCTGAGCTTTCTGCCCCGCACAGCTTATGCCTCGTCTCTATGTGACACACAAGTGGGGCTCACTTGTTACTTCAATCAGCTGTTCTCCAGCTTGCTCACCCTATTCCCTATGGAGAGCACGTGGTGACAACCAGTGCCGAGCATCGGCAGTGCCGTGCCAGTTTCCTCCTCGTATGCACCTCTGTGCAGCACTGCGCTAGCACTGGGGCGTGGCACCCCCCACGACCCTCACTGTTAATTATCACCATGGTGTCAAACACCATTCCATTTCTACTGAACTGGTGGATAAAGCTCCTTTTGTTTTCTTTTGTGTTTTAAAAATCATGAGTGAAATTGAGACTATTTTGGTCCCTTCTGTAAATCTGCAAACCTGAACGTTTCTTCTTTCCAGGTAAGTGTTATGGTTTATACATTGTGTCAACTTGGGGAGTCTAGAGATTTGGCTGAGTGACTCAGCAGGAAGCCAGGGTGCTTACTTTGTACACATCCTGAGCCTGTGGAAGAGGAGGGCACGGAGACTGTGTGAGAGCTACATGCCCCCTGGGTGGGGGTAGGCTGTTTACAATGTGAGAGGCAAAGAGGCTGCTTGCAACCATTGCTCCCTTGTTCTGGGTGTTTTTGCTGTGCTCTGCCGCCATGAACATTTGCCCTCTGCCATGTGCCACTCTGCCTCAGAACCAGCCAAGTATGGACTGAAACCTCCACAAACTGTAAGCTAAACAAACCTTTCCTTCCTTCATTTTGGGCACTGGGTACTTTGTCCCAGCAACAAAAGAAAAGTAACCAAAACAGTAAGACATTGGAAGAGGATAATATGGAGTTGATTTACTTTCTAAATGACTAAGATAAAGACAGACAGACATGTAACAAGTGAGCTCAGGTAGACATGTGTGCGCACTGGCAAGACACGAGCCGAAGGACACAAGAGAAGCCCTGTAGGGCTGGGATGTGGCTGGGGACACTGAACTTGCCTAGCATGCACGAGGCCCTCGGTCCATCCCCAGTACACATGCCAGGGGAGACTCACTTGAGTCCAGGAGTTCAAGAACAGCCAAATAAAGAGCTGTGGAAGGGGCAGAGTTTCAGTCTTGAGACTAGCATGCCCTTGACAATGGTACAGCTAAGATGTCCTCAGCTAAGGCTCTGCAGCCTGGTTTGGTCTCCAGCTGATGCCAGCAGGGGCCACTGTGGCAGAAGTGAGCCAGGGCCACTGCAGCTTTCCTTACTGTCAGGGCTGCTAGCAGGGTGAGTTCAGTCTCACTGCAGAGAATGGGTGTGCTTTCTGGAAGCTTCATGCAGTGTTCCCAAGTGGCTCCGAGGACAGGAGGACAGGCGGAGAGCTGCAGACAGATAGGACCAGAGAGCGCCTCACCTCGGGGGCCCAGCCATGCCCTGAAGTAGGTACTGAGAGATGCGTCAAAATTTTCCATTTTAAAACCTGTTAGGAAAGAAGGACACTGATTAGTCTCTACTCAATGCTTTTTACACAGAATTTTTATAACTTACCAATTCTTTCAAAGAATATGCAACAGGCATATTTAATTCTTCACGTTAAAAAGAACTGTTTTAATCCCTAGAAGTAACTTATGTGCCAGTGCTAGCGTGAAAACCTAAAGGAAAGACAAGAGCCGCGCTCACTCCACAAGTGCAGCGCCAGTTTTCGGTACTTCCCGAAGTTCCTTGACAGCTCTTCCCAGGAAGCTGCATCTGAGCAGCGGGTAGGAGCCGAGCCCCGCAAACACAGGCGGCGGCAGCAGCTCGGCCGGTGGGTGCCAGCATGCAGTGGTGTTCTCACATGGCACTGCAGCTGCCAAACACAGGGAGGGGGACACAGTGCTCCCCTGCCCTCCACCCAGGCCCCAGTTTCTGTCAGGAGAGACCACAGGCAACACTTCCACAGAGGTTTCCTCTGACCATGAAAAAACAGCGCTGAGTGCTTTTCTCACTCTGGGTTCACAACACATCAGTAGATGATCAAGTAAACTTCACATTAACAACAGTAATTCACGGGTCGTAAGAGAGAACCAAAGCACTTTACCATTAGTAAGAATATTTCATACTTTTGTTTTTACATAGCATATTTATGATATAGTCAGGTGTGACATAAGATGTGTTTTTATTGTAGGGTCCGCATAGAAAGTTCAGAAAAGCACAGTTACACGGAGAAGTATATACATCACTTATTTACTTCACTTAATAAAATGTCATGGCCTGGCAAGCGCAAGGTCCTGAGTTTGATTCCTGGTATCAAAAATAAATCAATAAAAATTCCTGATCTTATTACCTGATAGGTAATTCCTACTCATTTAACAATGGACCACACTACATGAGTAAGAAGAAGGTACAAAGTTTGAAGGTTCTGTTGAGGTACAAAGGTATCACTTGGGCTGGCAAAGGAGCTCTGTGCTGAGGTCTTCAGAAGATAGCTAGGGTTTGAAACTTTCCCACTTACCAGCAATGTGGCTTTGGACAAGTTATTTAACCTCCTACCTGTAGTAAGCCCCAGACCTTCCCTACGGTGTCTGCCCCAGCACCAGCTCCACAGCACCGCGCCATCCAGGAATCCAGAGCGCTGCTGGCTCCCCTTGTTGAAGCCATGCTTGTTCTGAGTACTGTGGACTGCTAACCCAGCCCTGGTCCTTGTCCACCGAATGCTAACAAGGAGTTCCCCGTTACCGTGACAGCCCGCAGTACCCACGGCTAAGTCTCAGCAGCAACGAGGGCAGGAGAGTTGCTAGCCAGCACCCTGGGGCAGGAAATGATCTGGAAGACACTTTATCTAGACGTGGACAGTGTTAAAAGTGAACGTGTGCACCAGTGATGGCCAAATTGGGTAAGTACAAAGGCACATACCTGGCCGCCAAGAATGAGTGAGACACTCGGGAAAGAACCTAGATACAAGTAAATGAAAAACAAAACTAGTTTGCAAACGAGGAGAATGATGCGTATGAACATAAGCTACACATGGATGTTTAATATCATGCTGTAACGGTATTTTGGGATCTGACCTCAGAAATATACCTGACAAAAATATTCAAACAGAAAATTCACTGAATTTACTAGAAGTTAGAAAGTAAGTAGAAATCTTGAAGACACTGGGGTAGGCAGAGTTCATGAACAAAAACTAAACTGCACAGGACACATTTCAAAGAATCAACTGAGATCTCATTTTATTAAAAAGCTTTTGCATATCAAAAGAAATCACCAGCAGTTAGAACAAAACCCATAAATTGGGAAAAAATTTTAGCCAACTGTCCCTGAGACAAAGGACTTCAAGCTAGAACATATAAAGAATTAAAAAAAAAATCAGGTGTCCAAAATCAAAGACCCAATAAAAAAATGGGCATCTAAGATGAATACATACTTCCCAGATGAGGAAATAAAAATGGCAAAGAAATATATGAAAAAATGTTCAACATCATTGGTCATTCAAGAAATGCAAATTAAAACAACATGAGATTCCATCTTACCCCAGAAAGAATGGCTATCCTCAAGCAATCAACCAGTAACAAATGTTGGTGGGGTTGTGGGGTTCCTAAATAACTGTTAGGAACCCTTCTCCACTGTTGGTGGATGTGCAGACTGGTGCAATCACTGTGGAAATCAGTCTGGAGATTCCTCAGTAATTAGATTAGAGGTCCCATTCAATCCAGCTATTCCCACCCCCCCCATATTTTCCCAGAAGAACTAAAAACATCATACTACAGTGATATAAGTGCACCCATGTTTATAGCAGCACAATTTGTCATAGGTAAATCTTGGAAACGACCCAAATGCCCAGCAACTGAGAAATGGATAAAAAAGGTGGTATTTTTACACAATGGAGTATTACTCAGCTATAAAGAAAGATAAACGCAAGGCTTTTCTAGATAAATGGATGCAACTAGACCATACTCGTAAGTAAAATAAATCAGACCCGCATGTGTAAACATCATATTGCCTCCCCAGTGTAAGCACCTGAAAGAGAAAATAAAACCTGAAAGGTGCAATAGACACCGTGAAAGGGAAAGAACCTGCTCAAAGGAAGGAACAACTGGGATGAGGGAAAGGAGCAAAGAGAGAAAGAAGGGGAAAAATATATACACACACATACCCACAGGATAACTAAGACAACTTTGGTTTAGTGAAAGGAACAGTTAATGCTTGAATTTTTTTGGACCAATTTTGCATGCTTATATCTGGTAATCTGAACAACTAATTTGAAGATAACAATATGCAAAATAACAACCATTGCTGAATTCCTATTATCTTGTTTTGTGAAATTCTGTACCGTTTCTAATGGTTTTCTAAATCATTTTTTATTCTCTAAAATAAAAAAAAATTTAAAAATGAGTTCATTTATTCTATTTTTGAATTAAAAGGCCCTTTAACAGCTGTTCTCAGTTTCTACACAGAGAAATTGGAAACAATGAGGAAATGTTTTTTAAAAAAAGGAGTACAGGTTGGGTTGGGGCGAGCGGGACAGGTAAACATTAGTGGAATTGAGGGGAAAACAAGGCCCTGGAATTTATGACTACACAGGACAGAGCCCAGTCTGAGTCCAGGTCACCATCATGGTACCGGTGTGCAGCAAGCAGCGTGGTTAAACAGAAGGTAAAATTTCAGTCCAAGAGTACTGAACTCAGCAGCAAACTACCAAAGGAGGTGTGGAATTTAGAACTTGGGAGTACTGAAGGCTCCTGCTACACACATCTGTCCCAAGTAATCGAAGTCTACACCCATCTTGAGTTGTGCCCTGAGGAAGCACTCTGGTGTCTGCATAAATTCAGTATCTGCTACGAAAGCATACACAGAGGTGATTTTGCCAGAGATGACACCTCTGCTCTTAACCTGCATTTCTTCTCAGCTCAGGAATTCTTCTCTTGGGGCTGTAGAACTTTTCACATTCTTTAAGGAACATATTAAATGTATTGAAAAGGCAGAATTTTAAAAAACGTACATGGGGAAAGTAACAGTAATTTTCGAAAAGCCGCCTGCTGTTCCTCAGATGTCTGTGATGGAAAGTGGGGAAGGATGGCAAAGGTGCCCTTGTCGGTGAGGTCCTGACACAGACTCCGAGGCAGACTCCCGGCTAGACAGTGGCCTATAAACCCTTTCTCCAAGCTTCCCCACCAGGCCCACACAGGCGGTCCGTGCTCACAAAAGTTACTAAGTGATGCCCTCAGCAAGCTCCTTGCACGTGGCTCCGTGGGCACAGGCTGCCGACACTAGCCTCTGTCCCTGCCCCGCCATCCGCTTCTCCCTTCTCACTGCATGTGACACTAAGGCCTACATCACATACCAGGCTCTGGGGCCTAAGGAGTAAGTCAGAGGAGAGAAGCACACACATAGACAGAGCCCCTTTATCCTCAGCTTCAATCACCCATCAACCTTTGGACAAAAACACTGAAGGAAGGGTCCTAGAAACAAGTCATATGTTCTGATTTGTACACCATTTTGAGTAGTGTCATGCAGTCTCACACCATCCTGCCTGAGACATGAATCATCTTTTTGTCTATAGATCTACAGTGTATGCACTACCCTCCTGACAGTATCCGTCTCAGGTTTCAGATTATCAAGGTCTCAGTGTGTGTTCAAGTAGCCTCTCAGACTGCAATTCGCATGCACCTAAGAAACCATGAAGGGCTTCCTCTAGTCAAAGAGGTTAAGATTTATCTCGACGTGTGTGGATGTGCACACACGCGCGTGTGCATGAGTGTGCAATGAAAAGATGGTGCATACGGGGTGAAAACAGTGTAGGGTGTATAAAGTCTTTTGCACTATGTGTGGGGGAACGGACCGCTGTATTAATTACAGGCTGAAACACAAAACACATACAATATGTGAAGTAACTGTTAGCAAGAAAAATAACACCAGGCCCAGGAGACGGGACATGTCATGCAGGGGACGTGCATGCACATGTGGCTGGAGGAGTCTGGGCTACAGCAGCAGGAGGGTGTTGCTTAAACAGTATCAGCAGAGAGAAAGGGCCCTGCCGAGGCAAGGTCGGGCCCGGCGCTCCACACTGCCTGCGCCCAGGCTTGCAGCAGTGGGCAGGCAAGTGCACGGCCACCAGGCAGGCAGGCAGGGCTGTGAAACCCTGACTGCTCCTCCGCGGTGGAGGCTGCAGCCGCCCTTTCCACTCTCACCTCCGTTGCCTGCCCTACCGCGGGCACATATCCCCGGCCCCCAGGGAAGGTGCGCCTCCCCTTGCCACCTAGCTTGGCACCCTGGGTCTCTGCACCACTGCAGGAGCAGAGACCAAGCTCAGGCACCAGCTGAGGGAAAGCAGATCCAGTTCTGTGTGTGACAAAAGGATAAAAGCATACTTCAATTAGCAGGTCCTCCACAGTGTGGCAGGGAAAGGGACAGCTGGGTGATCGGCCCCTCCCAAAAGCCAGGCCCGCTGATGCATCTACGCCACTGCATTGCTTTCTCTTCCCCTAGGACTCTTTGCACCCACTCGGCCAAGGGGTCGTTTTAGAATCTCAGGCACGGCAGGGAGTACAGGACACTCCTAACAACTCCAGCCTCACGAGCCTCCCAAAGCAGCCTCACACACACAGAGACCACAGGAGCATGCAGGTCGGCAAACTGGAGTAGGTTTTCAAGAATTCCCTTTTGTATGCACATTACTCAACAGACATGGTGAGCTGAGAGCCCTTTCCCACTGTAAAATCCCAGCACGCTTTTGACAACCATGCACTACAGTGTCTCATTCTAGCATCTCTCTCTGTTTTTTTTTTTTTTTTCCGGTACCAGGGATCGAACTCAGGACCTTGCGCTTGCCAGGCAAGCACTTATGCCACTGAGCTATACCCCCAGCCTAGCATCTCTCTCTGAAAAGCTAACTGGGGCTGGGAATTCCCTCCATAAACCACTGTGTTTAATACGGACACCAGAAGGTGAGGTGAATGAGTTATTTCTGTACACATCAAACCCCACTGTACGTCAGCTCCGTGGTCCCCCACAAGTCCTACCACAGGTACCATCATAGTTAGGGCTTGGGGATGCTTAGGCCTAAATTTGGGAGAAAGACCACAACTACCCCAGCATGAAATACAGAAACCCGGAAATGGGGAACACAAAAGGGCAAAACCCAAATTCCACAAAGATCTGCTACCTCCAAGCACAAAAATATGCCCAGCTGAATCATGGGAGGTTAAATAAACACCAGCATCTACAACAGGAAGCACATCTGAAACCAGACACCACAGTAAGCTTGACGCAACCAGCCCTTCCACTGGGCTCCCGAGGACACAGGAGAGTGAGCCGCTGCCATCACAATTCCTGGGGTATCTGAAACTGGAATGGGGGTGCACTCCTGCAATCCCAGCATTCAGAGACTGAGGTAGGAGGATCATAAGTTTGAGGGTAGCCCGGACAACTTAGCAAGACCATCCCCCACAAAGAGTACCTGTCTCTATAAGGGTGAAAATGTTAAATCCTTGTGCCATTTCTACCTGATACAAGGAAACACAAAAAAGTACTCAGCAGATGAAAACTACTGGGACCTTAACGCAAACCTGTTTTAACAGACATCAAGGTTTTAAAATATATGTATGAGCTAAGCACAGTGGCACAAACGTAATCTCAGCTACTTTGCAGACCGAGGCAGGAGAATTCCAATCTCATGGACAGCCTGGGTAAGCTAGTAAGACTGTCTCAAAATAAAAAATAAAATGAGTGACAGATACAGCTCAGTAGCAGAGTATCTCCTGGGGCCACAGACGTGCACCTACCTTCCAGAGCTGTCATGTGGGTCACAGTAAAGACAGCCGATTTCCTGAGCCTGTAACTAGTCTGTTCACTCACTGACTGGTAAAGATCTCTACGGTCCACGTTTGTTTTTTCTGGCTGCTTTGAAAGCTCTCCTTCCTATGAAATCAGCCAAGTCACATTCCTTTTGGTTTAAAAATAATTTATTGCTGCAGTTTATTATTATTTTTTATTTTTTGCTTTTTGAGACACGATCTCACTATGCAGTTCAGGCTGGCCTTGAATTCACTTATGTAGCCCAGGTTGGCCTTAAACTCATGGCAATCCTCCTGCCTCAGCCTCCTAAATGCTGGGATCACAAGTGTGCCCCACCACACTCAGCTCTGAGTACTCTTTCAACTACCCCTGTAAAAGGACACTCTTCTATAGCAGGGAAGTCATGCCCAGGGCCCACGGGCTTTACTCTTACATGGATTAGCTGTGGCCTCCTCTCTACCCTATCCTGTCTTTCCTCCCAACCCTTTCTCCTTTCTCCAAGGCCCACATTAGTACCATAAAGTCCCTTCCCGACACGGCTGACATGCTGTCTGAATCACTCATTAACATACAGCAGCTTCCCTTCCACTATGACTGGAACGCTTTCTCCTGTCATGGGAACGTGCTCGACAGCTCTCTTAGGCCAATTCAGCTTGTTCTGAGCACTGGAAGAATCTATAAGCAATACTCTGAGTGGAAAGATGTAGTTGCTATTACAAAATTTAAAAAAAGGAAGGTAATGGGGTATAGCTCAGCAGCACAGTGCCTGCCTGGCAGGGGTGAGGTCTTGAGCCTGATTCCCCGTACCCAAATAAAATGACTTAAGCCCACAATGACTAAGTCCTAGCTACAGAAGGTGTTTCCTCAGGGAGAACTTCCTCAGCATCACTGACATGGACAGCTAGCAGATGCTCTGCTCTTAGAGAGTAGATCAGAAAAGGCATTTCATAGGGTGTGAAAAAATACCATGAAAATACACACACACACCCTTCAACATTCCAGAGCACTGTCTTTCTGGTCGCAGAAGCCAATGCATAAATACACTAGAGCTAAGAAAACCACATATAGATAACTTTTTCAGCAGTTTTTTCTTAACATAATCTTAAAAATTTAATCCCAGGGCAATTCTTTTAAGTGGTAATTTTTTACTTGCAGTTCATAATGTTGGCACTCCTTGTGTGGAGCTGGTACATCTACATAACACACCTTCATTCCTTGGAAAAAGAATCTGCCCAAGCAAAAATTATTCCCAGTTACTGCTCTGTGGTTTAAGTGAAAACTAGGTGGTACCTCCTCCCTCCACCTTCTGACCCTCCCATTGAGAAAGGGCTATCTCCCTTGCATTTATTCTTACTTATGATTTGGGTTTCTCCTGTAAGAGAATCCACGGAAATTCTTGTCCAGAGCCTATGAACAGAACTTACCTTCAAGTCTAAGCCAAGCCCTGCCCTGGACAGGGTTCTGTCTTCAGGACCCATCCAGCAGACCCCTGGGGTGGAGGCTCACTGCTGCAGGAAATTACTGGTACCTGAAAGGTGCCGGCTTAATTTTCACTTAAAACCAAAGAACAGGAGCTGGGGATAATTTCTGCTTGGGCAAAGCACGTTCTCTCGCTGGGACAGACACAGTGCTAGCTGACATACAGAACGTTCCTTGCTGGTGAGGGGCGCAGAACTTGGTTGTCCCAAATAACAGGGCCCCTGCCTCCAGGTTCCACGAGGTGAGGGCACAGCCCCTCCTGGGGCAGGGATGCAGGCTTCCGGCCGGTTTCATTTCCTGTCTCCTGACTTTAAGACTATGCTACCAGCAGAGGGAAAGGCAGCTGACTCAATGAGTTAACAACTGTCTCTCACGCGCTGCTATGTGCCAGCGTTTACTGCCTGTTAGGAAAGGGACTCAGACAGGCCCAACCTCTGCCTTCCTGACAGTGAAGTAGTGAGCCATGTGCAAAGGTGCCCGAGGGGTCAGCTGTGCTCCATCAGCAGCAGGACACGTAACAGAGGGCAGTGGTGGCGAACCTATGGCACGTGTGCTGCAGCGGACCGTTTGTTATCACTGACCTAGAGCCAGCCAGCCTGGCATGAATCCCTGCTCTACCAGCCACTGCTGAGGTCACCATAGACCCAGGCCAAGTTCCTCACCCTTTTTGTGCCCGTTCCCTGGTGTGAAGTGAGTGTAATCATGGTGCCATCTCCATGCGGTTAAACCTGAAATGCTTACAGACGCACACACGGCACGCTGCTGCCAAAGCGTAGCAGCGTTGTCCCTGCTGCAAAGACTCGGGGCGTTCACCAATTTCATGTTCAGTGTTTTTCACTTCTGCTAAGCATTTGCTACAAGGTCATGTTCAGTGAAACCTGCCTACCCCCGTCCCTCACAGCTCTGTTCTCTCTACTTTGGGGGAATCACACACACCAGAATCATGGGATTTGTAAGATACTAGAGAAGTTCCCTGGCTGGGCATTAGCTCCCCTGGGAGTGAAGTACCAATCAGTGTCTGATGCTTAGTATAAAACAGAGGTAAATTAATAATTTATTTTTGTACTCGGCAACTAGCAAAGGTGGATGCCCCACAATTTTATTATTTTACCATATGAACAGCCCTTGACTTACAATTTTTCTAGTATGTGACAGTGTGAAAACAACAGGCAGTCAGTAGAAGTCACACTTTTCCCCAGCTAGGGACACTTGGGGTCATACACCCTCTTTGCATCAGGTGGTCGCATGGAGCGAAGCTCTCAGCTAGCCACGTACTCACAGGAGAGAACCACCGGTCTCCTACTATGGGCCCTGCCACCACGCTAGGACGGGTTCATCTAGATGCTGCAGCCTCTGCAGCTGGAGAGGTGGCCGAGCTGCCAAATGCCTCAGAGTTTGCGTAAAGCCCAAGCTGAAACCCACGACTCCCACTCCACAGCCTTCTGCTTTTACAACACTCGAAGACTTTCCAGGGAGTGTCTTCACCTCTCATTGTGTAGAAGACAGAGGCACCATGTGGTAGTACTGTTTGGATACGTACACCTTTGTGTACGAAAGAAAGACACAGAATTAATGCAATTTCAAATAACATTACCAAGGGGGGAAAAAAAAACCCACACACAGAAAAGAAAAACCAAGTGCGCTTGGCAGTGGAGGTCTGAGAAATTCTGTAGTTCAGCTCCGGGTGGAGGAAAGGCTGTGGTGACCGTCCTTGGCCTCATTTTCGCACTCCCAGTCACTACCCTACCAGCCAGGACACTGCAGGCTCGTCTGCTTCAGAGCTGGGATCAGCACTTAGCCGTGTGACCGCCCGTTTGACCTCAACCGCAGCAGGCTCTGCGCTGCCCAAGGTAGAGCTTCTCCTGTTCCATTTGCATCTCTAGAGCCTGGACCTGTGCGCGACACCACAGTGAATGAGCATACAGTGAACGCCTCATGCCTCTGACTGCTTCCTATGCGTGGACTCTCCAGTCTGGCTGTACTTCAGAATCACCAGGAGCTTTAAAAACACATCTCTAGGACCCAACCCTAGAAATTTTGATTCAGTATTCCAGAGGATGAAAAATGTGGGTTTTTTTGTTTTTTAACAGTTCTGAAGGTGGTTCTGCGGAGCCTCTTCTATCTTTTGCGGCACTTAAAGTGTGGCGCCTCCAACAGCACACCCTAAAACAACAGAGTCAGGACAGTGGCCCGCAGGAAAGGCTGTTTTATCTCAACAAATTTCTTGCTTGTCCTAACTATACCAGCTGAAGGAAGTGGGGAAATCGTATGCTCTCAACCATCTCAGAGGTGAAAGGCACCCCACCAAGGAAGAGAGCAGCTCTCAGATCTTCCCAGCACTGCACCACACAGCACGCATCATGACCCAGCATGCCTTCCACAGAGCAAAAATACCACTGCAGGGAAGGCCAGTCCCTAACACCTGACACCACTTCTGAGAGGCAGGCAGCAGTGACCATGCAAACAGAGCTGCGCGAGGACAGGCAACTCACCTATCTACTCCCTGTAATCTCTAGCTGCTGTGTCCCATATACAGAAGGAATTTAACACCTGCTTGTTTAACCACACTGAACTGGTGCCACTACCACATCATGGCGCACACGTGGCCGTCCACTGGGCACACTCTTGGGAAGGAGAAAAGGAGGGCAATGGGACAGACCTGGACACCAGCGGGCAGATGAGCTCTGGCTCTGCTGCTGTGATTCCTGAGCTTCACTGTCTGGCACAGATGATCCCGGACTTTCGTCAGAGGAACGTGGAATCTGTGAGAAGCTGCCACCGCCCAGCTGCTAGCAAGCTCTCCTCCTGGTGTGCACCCCTCCATGGCACCTTCCGGTACGGAACCAGTGCTCTGTGCATGTCCACAGAGCACAGCACACGGCAGGGTGCTGTATTTCCTGCCGTGGTCAGCTGCTGTGTCCATGGCTCTGTTTCGCTGTCGCTGGTTTGGGGGATATCAACTGCCATGATGTGAGCCGTCCTACAGCGAGGCCGGGAGGCCTGGGACGAGGCCTTCTGCCAAAGCCGGCTGTGTGAGTTCAGAAGCACAGCCCTGCTGAGCCAGCATGAGACGACTGTACTACGACTACACCTTCACAAAAGCCCCTCAGCCACAACAGCTCCGCGCACACAGCCTGTCCGGAGGGCCTGGCCCTCAGAAACCGTGAAGGCTGGCACAGCGGCCTGCAATGCCAGCACTCTGGAAGGCTGAGGCAGGTGGATTGCAAGTTTGAACCCAGGCCAGGTAACTTAGCAAGACCTTATCTCAAAAAATGTACAACGGGGAGGACAGTAAGTGAATGGTGGGGTTTAAGATGCTACAACCTGTTCCCTGTAATAGACTAAAGGCTCAGAAATCATGTGCTCAGGGAGTGGGGTGAGGTTCTGGAAGGTCAGCTCTCCTCTGCCCCCTAGTCTTGCTTCTGGTTACCACACACGAGCACAGCATCCCTGACAAGCAAGGCCTAACCCCCACACCACACACACATTTAACTGCAATAGGAAGAAGAATGAAATGGTGTTTTACTGAAGTGCAGAAGTGTTTACAAAGAAGTGTTTACAAAGACAGTGCAACACTTATTACTAGCATAAGACAAGGGACCAAACGTTTGTTATCTATCATGTACCCAGCTTTTCCAAGACTCAGAATTATCCTCATTTTGTAGATGAAAAACTAAAGCTCAGAGATTTTAAGCAATTCAGTCAAACAGACACAGGCATTTAATTAATTCCAGGTTTATATGACAGACCTGCCAGTGACAGATTACTGACAGTCCTGGTTTTCTGGGTTTCCCCGCAGACTTTCAGTGCTAAAACTAGGAAACTTCCAGGCACTGCAAGAAGTACCTGTCACTTCACTTACTGTTCACAAAGCTGTTCCTGCACTGTGGAGTTGGTCCAAACTGTGCTCTTTGCAAATCCCCACAGTTAATTTTTTAATGTACATCCCAGAGCCATTTGTGGGTAGATTATGATCTGTGATGAATTTTGAAATGTCACCTCTTAAAACGAAAACCACAAACCTCTCTATCTCAGAGTTCCCAAAAAAGACTGTTTGATGGTTTTTTTTTTCCTGTTAAAAGTAAAACAGTTGCTGCTCTTATGATACAGATTAACATGGAAAGTTTTCAGTTTAAGATTCTGTAAATTTCTGTTTCACAAGAGCAAATGAGTTCAAATGATCTGGTCACCTCCCAGGGACTGAGCAGGCCCTCCAGTGAGGCTGAAGTGTAGACAGATGAGTGGGTGGGCTCCTCAGAACCCCACACCAGTGAAGTGCTCTGGCAGGAAGGCAGGCAGTTGCATAATTTTCTGCCTCAGCCTGGAGACAGCCAAGCAACACAACAGGCAGCTACAACATAAGCAGGGACCCACATAACAGCCACTACAATGGCCACACTCATAAAGACAGGCAGTAACAAATGTCAGCAGAAATACGGAGAAAACGTGACAGTTATGTATCAACTGCTCGAAGTGGTATTGTGTCTCATGATACAGAGAAATGAAAACCTGTATCCATAAAAATCCAGAAAATGCTCACAGCAGCATTACTTGCAACAGCATCCTTTGGAAACAGCTCCAAAGTCTACCATCTGTAATCAATGTACAAACCAAATGGGGTTTAACCTCATAAAGGAATGTAATTCTGCCATGAGAAAGAACAGATACTGACACGACAACATGGATGAACTGACACATGTAAGGCATGTCACTGCATGCTTCCATTGTCAAAATGCCCAGAAAAGACCAATCACCATACAGACAGAGAATATGGTTGTGGTCTCAAGGGGGTTGGGGTGGGAAGGGTGCAAAGCAGCTGCTTCATGTGAAAGTCTCCCTTCCCAGGCAGTGTCAGTGCCCTGAAGTTAGAAACACTTACACCAAACATTAATTTAAAAAAAGAGAAGTATGTTTTTAAAAAGCTCATGAAAAGCCCACTTCTAGAAATCTATATTGAAGAAACAAAAGCAGATACATACTAAGATTTACCCATAGGTCGTCATCAGATATTTATAGTTGCAGAAAAACCGCAAGAGGGGAGCAGCCATAAAGTGCCCATCTGGAAGTAACCAGCTACAGGGTCAGGGTAAAGGCAGACAGATGCTAGGCTGTCATAAATAAAGGTTCTGCACACGTACTCCCAAGAAGTGAAAATGCTTTCAGAGCAGCTTTAATAGTAGCCCCAATCCGGAACAAACACGCTCTTCAATAGGGGAACAACTAAGCAAACTGTAACACACCCTACCGCCGGCATTGCTCAGCAATGAAAAGGAACAAGCTACTAACACTCACAACAACGGGGCGGAATCTCCAGGGAAAAACACCAACCCCTTTTTTAAAATGACAAAAACGACAGAACCACAGAGACGGAGCAGAGGCACCTGGCTGCAGGGGTAAGGACAGTGCGAGGCCGTGGAGGCAAACATGCGGCGCACACCGCGGTGAGCTGTGGGCCCTGCGGGGGGCCAGCACCGTGGGAGACTGCGGGATCTCTGCATTGTTTCTTATAGTAGCAGGTGAATCTACAGGTCTCTCAAAAAGTTTAATTTTTAAAAAATCCACAACAGTGAGAGAAATCAACTAACAAACAAGGCTAAGCATTTGAGTTTTTAAAAACTTCAACCAGCACCTGCAATCCAGACCACCCATGCTGGTCCTGTCACTGTGAAGAAAGGTCTGTCTTGGAAAGACCCTTGCAGCTGAAGCCGTTGGCAAATGCGGGTGTTTTACAGCCGCTTACCCCCCAGCAGTCTGATTTAGCCTCCTTGGAAACACCGGTCTACTGAGAGCACAAAGGTGATAGGAAGTCCACTTCGATCAGCCTGTTTTCTGATTCCCTGCAAGGGAGCCAGTTTTCAAACACTAGGAAAATCATGGAAAATGCCAGACAAGGTCATGCCAAGGTATTCTGTGACCCTGCAAATAGTCCGGAGTTCCAGTGACGGGTGCCAGAGCTCATTCTGTAGGACGGGAGGGGTGGGTGTGCCAGGTGCTGCTGTTACAACCGGGGCTTCCACACAAGGCCTGCGGTTCTTCCCCCAGGTCACTCTCTCGTAAACGGAACATAAAGCTTTACAGCAGTTTTAGATTTCAGACTAAAGATGTTTCCGATAACCCACCTAATAACGAAAACATTACTACCTTATGAAAAATAAAAACTGTGCTTTCTTGTCTTTTCAGTCACTTTCTCATTAATGCCCTGAGAGGAAGGTCTCGGTACAAGTACCGGGAGGAGCGTCTGTGTACCCTGTGACTGCTGTCCCCGGGCCTCCTTGCAGCTCTGCTTCCTGCAGACCAGAGATGGAAGCAACTCCCTCTGCAGCCCTCTCTGCAGACTCCCGAGCACGATCAGACCTCTTTCTGGCAAAGCTGCTCCTCTATTCACTAAGTGCTACGCTGAACAAACATGCCTCTGTGTGGGAACTCTGACGACCATCAAAGGTGAAATACTGAGAATGAGGCCTGAAGGTGATTACGTTTTAGTGGAACAAATTTTAGCAAGCCGCGTTCCCATAACTCAATATTCTGACTAGCTAATAAGATTTTTCTTCATTTCAGTTCTCCCTAAGTACCAGTATTCAGCTCTAAGTCGTCATAAAAGCCATTATGTTGTAATGAAATGAAGACAGGAAAGCTGGCGATCAAATTAACATGAAGCCAGCCAGAGCCCAATCACGGCCAGAATGACAAGCCAGACACATCAGCAGGTCTCAAAGGAAAAAACAAAACAAAACAAAACAGAAGAACATGCCGATTTGTATAGAGAAGTTATAAAACTTCTTTCCTGGAGAAGGCAGTAAAGTAAGACTTTTAGGGAAAGAATTCAGATTTGTCCAATGGCTTAAGAGAATGACTTCCCTGAATACCACGTGTGCAAGGCGCATGGCAGGTGGGGAGGGAGCTCTGGACAGGGCCCTTCCTGAGCAGCTGAGGCACCTGGCTGAGTCTGTGGGGACTCACGGTATTTTCATCCACCTCATCCCAAGATGAAAAAATCCAACACAGTTCAACAAGAGCCTAACCCTCTGACTCTCTCTTCCCCTACCTCCCTTCCTCCCTCTCAAGGCAGGACTATTTAAATGGTGGGAGACATATAAAATGGGACATGAAACTCCTGCTCTGATTTGGAAGAGCTGTCACATTACCCTCCTGTGCACCATCAGATGGAGACAAGCATGTAACGGAAACCGGAGTGGCCCCAGGAGCAGCGCTGTCGGTGATGCACTGTGGTCTTCTCAGTGACTTCTCTATACATGAGCAATTCAGTTTTAAGAATGGTAGCAGTAGCTGCTTTTACCGTGAGAGAAGGAAGAGGAAGGTACCTGAGAGCACCTGTGGCTGCTCTGACAAAGTACTAAAGATGAGGTGGCTTCAACAGCATGTGCTTCTCAGTTCTGGGAACCAAGCAGCCCAAGACCCAGGTGCCAGCAGATCGGGTTTAGAGGTGGTGAGATGGCCACCCTCACTGGAGCCATGTGTCACTCTTCCTCCTCCTCCTCCTCCTCCTCCTCCAACGACGATGAAGACACTGATTCTCTCCTGGGCCCAGCCTTCCGAGCCTCCCAAGGGGCCACTCTCCACAGCACCACTCTAGCATGGAAGCAAGGTGTGGGGGGCTCGTAGCACCCAGGACACACAGGTGGTTCTGCACTGAAGAGGGGGAAGTACTGACCCCTACGGCACCAGAAGGAGTCCGCTCTACACACTGTCAGGGAGGCAGCTCTCCTTCCCGCCACTCACTCGCTCAGGTTATCCACAGCACAGCATCTCCTCCAGGCACCCGAGGTTCTTTTTTACCAGTCATCCGGCCTTTGAAAAATGATTTTTCTATAGAAATACTGTTGCTAGTTCTTAACCTGTAGAATGTAAATTGGAGGTAGGCCTCTGGGCTCTGACACTGCCTGTAACAGTACACACTGAAGTGCCCCGTGGACAAGCTGTGGGAGCCGCACAGAGCTCCTCATCCTTGACCCACGAACCCAAGACGGATAATGCTGTACCTCACGCCAGGGTGAAATGAGATGACAGGGACCCCTGGGTATAATGCATATGCACCTACGCTCACAGCAGCTACTTGTAACATTTCAGTAACCATACATCACACATTTCCTGCAGTATCCCAGGCAGAGGAAAAATAAATTCACAAGAAAATAAACCTGCTCTCAGAGAGGTCAGAGTTCATCAAGGGAAACTGATATTATGACACACGTAAATATTGCTTCCATCCACAGCCCTACTCACTCCCAATGACCAGAATAACAAGCCTATCTCTTGTTAACACATGCTCTGCCCTGTTTACCTTTAGATCTTTAGGCAGCTTGAGAACAGCTCCAGAGTGACGAAGTATACCAGTCAGTCTTCTCTTAGAATGCTGGGCTGCTTTAGGCCTCAGAAGCCAAGTCTCTCTCTCAACCTACTGCTGAGCGCCTTTCTCCTGCTCCTTTTTTTTGACCAAGGCAGGCCAGAAAAGCTAGGACTTTTTGTTCCCTAAGGCAGGTCATAGGAACTAAGAACATACTTGTTTTCCCTGTATGCTTTGTCTTGTCTTGGAGTTGACCCTAAAGAAACGGATGCCTCATGTGAGACATCAGAAGGCCTCTACGTCAGAAGAGCCCCTGCTCCACACTTGGATCTCTATTTCAGAAATGGTCTTGCCCCGTACTTTGAGGGAAGGAAGGAGTACTTCAGACAGGCCAAGGAGAGTCTCAACACACACACTTTGCTCGGTCCTTTACCACGACCACCCCCCGCCACCCAACCGCACTTCTACAGGGCTGCCCAAGTCCCAGCCACGCCGAGGCAGCAAGGGCTCCACAAAAAGCACAGCCCCGGCGTCCAGGAGCACCCAGAGAGCCGAACACGCAGCTGAACACGTCCAGGCACTCGGGAAGGGGAGCAGAACCCGCCCGTGTGCTGGTGGGGTGCCCCCACTCCACGGGGGCTGCAGCTTCTATGCTGGGGACTTCTCTCTCCCCCACGTACCTCTTCACGGGGCTGTTCATTTGCATCCTTTACAGTAAACCCGTCAGGGCTCCCCAAGTTCTGTGAGCAGCTCTAGGGAATTAATGAAATCCAGAGGGCATCCTGGGAACCCCAACTGTATCTGGTCAGTCTGTGTGCAAAGGCGTGGACTTCCAGCTAGTGTCTGAAGAGGAGATGGTCTTGTGGGACAGAGCCCTGGAGAGGTGGTATCCAGACCACCTCCAGGTAGACAGTGTCAGAACTCGGCTGAACTGAGTTAGAGGACACCCAGCTAGCATCCCACGCAGAAGTGACTGTCTGCTCTGTGGGGCACCTCGTCTGATCTGGTTTCAGAGATATCTATGTTATGAGAGTAGAGCGAGAAAACTGGTTTTGGGTTTTTCACTCTCCGTTTAGAGCAGGTGACACACTGGATTTTCTCTATTTTTACTACATGCTTACAGCACACAATGTGGACATTCTTCACGGGGATTGGTACGTGTACATAACACTCTCTAATTCTTTCTTTACCACCTTCTCCTCCCCTGCCTCCCCACTCCACCTCCTTCCTATTTCAGAAAGATCTTTTTCTTAACTTCCTATCACTGCATCTTTTATTTTGCAGTTTATACATTGGCTTTCTCATTTAAGAGAAACCATGGCAGGTGCACTGTATTTTTTAAGGCTTGCTGAGTCTCTTCACTGGAGAAATTTACAGAAAGGAGATGAAAATGGTAATTGATACCCGTCCTGCCCCTCCAATCTGATTCCTGGGGCCTGTTTCCATCTACGCCTCTCTACCTGCATCTAGTACTCCAACATCTACACTGCTCACCCCCACTTCTCCACGGCTCTCCTCCCAGCCTCCAGGGCACCTTCCCAGAACCCCAGCCTGAACAGGTCAGGCTCCTCCCGCCCTTAGACCCCTGCCTATCCGGTAGTCCTGCAGCTGGCTCTGCCACCGCAGCCCCGCCCCAGCCTCAGGCTCTTCACCTCTTTTCCAGAGCTATCGTCTACGGGTCCAACGGCGCGCTGGCACCCAAGCTACCTGATAAATGAACCTGACAGATGAACCTCAAGTCTGCAAACAGTAACCGTTTATCTTACAGTGCAGGGGACCCAAGACAAACAGTAAGCCTCACTGGGCTGAAGCCCAGTGCCAGCAAGGCCCGCCTCCTTTGTGAGGTTCCAGCGGGGCATCTTTCCTTTGCCCTTTGCGGCTTCTGGAGCGACCTGTGCGTTCTGCTTTTTCTCAGCGGCCTCCTCCGCCTTCCAAGGCAGCGACAAGGGGAGTCTCCTCACACTGCCGTACCTCCAGTCACTTCTCCTTCCCTCTGGCATGGATGCGACCCGGGACCGCACCGGGCCCGCGGGTAACCTAGGCTGCTTCTCTAGCCCGCAGGTCAGCTCCTGAGCACCAATTCCACCTGCAGCCCTAGCTTCCGCTGCTCGCAACTGAACACAGTCACAGATGTGCAATGCTGGGCCATGGCCCAGCTGTGCACACTTGTGGGCTCTCTCCTCAGGGCTTCCTTGTGCGAAGCTCTGTCCCCAGGGTGTCAATTTGAGCGGCACTGCAAACCAGTGGAAGGGGATCTTCAAAGAGAACGGGCACCCTGTTCCCGGCCCCTGTGAGAACGGTGGCTATGGAGGGCAAGCCTGCTCCTCTCCCACCCCACTCTCTCTCACACGTGCGCCCTCAGGATGCCATGCGCTGTGGGGGACCCAACCATGCACTGCCCAGCTTGCTCTGGGTCAAATAAACTCCCTCCCCTCATGTACTACCGAAGCTCATGTGTTCTGCCACAACCACAGAACACGGACTAACGGAACGTCTTTGGAGGACCATTACTGCGACAACCACAACCGCCTACTCCTACAGAAGGCATGCTCGTCCCCGGGTCAACTGGTTCCCCGCGCTTAAAGAACTAAGTTTAAACCACTCTTTCTCTTTTTTTTTCCTTTGGTACTGGGGATCAAACTGAGTCTCATACATGCTAGGCAAGTGCCCTAACACTAAGTGACATCCCCAGCCCCTTGAACCTCTTGTTCTTTTCTGGGGGGGGGGGGTATCTTTATGGGGCACGTTATGGTACTTTGATACATGTATATATTGTATAATAATCAAACCACGGTAATCAGCATTTCCATCTCTTCAACTATTTGTACATGCTGGGAATTTCATGTTCTTCTTTTCTAGTCATTTTGAAATAGGATCAACTGTTTTAACCAACAGCTCTGTACTCCAGTGCTGAAAAAGAGCAGAAACGATGCCTCCACACCATGGTTTCAGTGCTCTTTACTGAACTACGCCCCCATTCTCTGCTGACCTCTCTTCTGCTCTTCCACAGGCTGACTAACCGAGATGCCTACAAATGCCTGTCCTCCCAGGTTGGCTTATGCAACAGACACACAGAGGAAAGTGCTGAAGCAATTTCTAGGACTCTCTAGCTGTGACTCTGAGCACACCACTTGGGGCCCACAACCGTGGCTTCACCATCTGCAGAGTGGAAAGACACAGCAGCTCCTGCTCTAGCCCTACATGGGTCTGCAGGGTTTGTACCTACTTCCCTCAACCCCAAAGCCGGCGTCTGACCGAGGCTCCCACTCTCGTCTCAGCCGGGCGCACGCGTTCCCTGGGGGGTCTTCCCTGCTTCAGGCTGCCAGAGCTTCTCATGTCCTCTGCTCTGGTCACCCATGTGCTCGTATGAGTTAGCCCTGGGGACCTCAGGCTCCCCCGTCGGCCTCTCGCCTCCCCTGTGGTTTTCTTCACCACTCTCAGGTTCTTCACGTGATGTTCCCACCCTGACTACTTCCCATTTCCCCTTTCCACCGGTCAGACTCCTGCGCGGTCGTGGTTTTCCAGCCTGACCAGAAGCCCTCCCACACACCCCACGGCAGGCTCTATTACCCCACTCCTGGCCACTGCGCTTCAGCATTGCTGATTCACTCTGTCACGACCTTCCACCAGCGTCTAAGTTCCAGGCAAGTGGGGACTGTCACCCTTATCGGTGCCTCTGGGGCTACCCAACATATACCCTGGCAGGAACGGCGGCTGCATACGACCTCTCAGCATCAAGATGGGATTTCTTCAGTCTCCCGCAGGTTGAGGTGGTCTCTTATTTTAAGTTTTAACCACTAAGACACAGCAAAATTGTCCAGAAGTTTCTGGGAACTCCCCCCAGGAGAAAGCACCCATCTTGCCTCTAGTCTGTCTCCTCTTCCATCTTGTGCCTGGAAGGGAGGAGTCACCACACACTGCAGCGGACTTACCGCGTGCTAGAGGGAGCTGCGCAGGCCTGCACCAGCTGTGGGCCTCCCCCCCAGCCCATCCCCACCCACACTGCTAGGGATTCTACTACGGAGGCCACTATTATTTTGGGATTCCCACCACTCTCGGCCAAACCTGTTAACTGTGCCACCACACCATGGTACCAATAATCATCTGCCGATTCAAGCACACAATGACATTTCCTCCTGGGTTACGATCTCTATGTGGCTTGGAGTATTACTCTGTGTCCATGGACCCACATTCCCTAGCAGAAGGCAATGCACATAAATGCTCTATAGTGAGTATGACCAATGAATCAATGGCCACACAGCTCCTGGCACAGGTGGTGCCCAACCTACACTGTCTACTTCATGTTGGGTCCTTTGTTGCTACCAACCAAAATGAACCTTAAAAAGTGGTACTTTCCACTACTGCATTACTCCCGGAGTAGACACTGCTTAAGATACCAGAGCTGATTCTATCCCTTTCTTGGGCGTCATGCACCAGGGCGGTCTATCACTGGCACACCTCACCTGAAAGCTCTGATAGGTGAAGAAGCCCGCACAGGCACCTCTGCTTCTGGGCAAGTGGGATGACTGTCTAGCACCATACGGCTTGTGAGCTGCAGTTCTGCTCCCTGAGTCTGGGAGCCCCGAAGTCAGGCTGCCAAAGTCCTCTGCCAGGTGAGCTTCCCGTCTGTGAAGTAGTGCATTTCTCAGAATTCACGGGCTATCAACGCAGACGTAGCTTCACACAGCCACCGGCACACATTACAGAACTGGAAACAAGTGAAAGCTATCTAAAGAAACATTCATGCAAATAACTGCTAAGTACTTACTGCCCTTGACATGAACATGCCAGATAAACTCTCAGTAATCAAGACAAGGAAATCACCAGTCACTCTCACCTTAAGACTAAGGAACCGGGCTGGGTGTGGTGGCGCACACCTGTAATTCCAGCACTCATCAGGCTGAGGCAAGAGGATCCTTCCAAGTTTGAGACCAACCTGGGCTACACAGTGATCTCACGGTGATCTCCTGAACTACATAGTGAGACCCTGTCTCAAAAAGACCAAAAAAAAAAAAAAGTAAACACTAACGAAACTGAGGCACACTGAAGCCAGGGGTTGAGCTCAAGGTCTCACTGGGAGGAAGGGGTCAAAACACCTCACTCAGCCAACACAACCAAAGTTCTGACTTAGGAAGAACAGGTCTTTTGTGTTACCATTTTATTTTGTTTTGCTTCTGTGCGGCCGGTCTGAGTGGTGAGCAGGGGTGAGGAGGCCACAGGAGACACTCAGGGAGTATAGTTCTCGTGGGACTGGAGTGAAAGGTGCAGGCTGCTGATGGAGGACAGGCAGCCCTCAGACGCTCTCAAGGCCTGAAATGATCCTGTCAACTGCCAGGAGGCTGCTTTAACAGTGAGGCAGGACACAGAGAGTCGAAAGGGGGCCCAAAAGCAATTGCAGTCATTAGGAAGGAACTGACGCCTAAGAAGCTAAGGGGGACAGGGGAGCCTGAGTGCACTGCACTCGCCAACGGATGCTCGAATGCTCGGGCAGAGGAACACGGCTGCTGATGGAAGGAGCAAAGGAACTGCTCCCAACTGGACGGCGGGCTCCTGACTGCAGGCCGGCAGGAACGTTTCTTGGGCACCCACTAAGCGTGCTTCATGACAGGGCATCAGCCTGGAGCTTAGGAAAGATGAGTAAGGAAGAAATACCTGAGATGGACAACGAGTAGAGCCTTCAAGTTACAAAAAGCAGGTCAGCCCATGAGATTTGGTCTTCCTACTTTGGCCACTATCGACCTCAATTGTGAATTCTGGGAAGTCCTTTCAAATATGCCAGTCCCGCTTTTCAAAGACAATAAATTCACGCCTGAACTCTATACCAGGCCTCAATGAAAAGCAGGGCCGGGAATGGGAATGTGGCTCTGCGGTAGAGTGCTTCCATAGCACGCACAAGACCCTGGGTTTGACCCCCACCACAAACAAAAAGAGACAGAGAGAGAAAGAGAAAGAGAGAAAGAAAGAAAAAGGAGAAAATAGAAGCAGCTTCACCTCCCTACAGTCACAGCCCTCTCCTCCGCAGTCAGAGCGTGCCAGCATTCCAAACCTGACTGCCCCTGCGCAGGAAACAAAAGGGAGCTGCTCCGAAAAGGAAGCGATCACAGTATGCAAAATCTGTTCTTGAGGACATGGACATCCTGAGATCCCTTTAGTGGGGCTATTTAGAGTGCCTCCCACCTGTTTCACAGGGCAACGGCCTTCCTGGATGAAGTGTATTTGTGGAGAAGACAAGCACTGGTCAATGCAAGGCATGGACATCCAGATACTGCATGTGTCCCCAATGGTTCCCTAAAGACTGGGCTTTAAGAGGCGGGGTCCACTTCAATCACATTCTAAATATCGAAACCAACAGGCTACAGTTGCAGTTGACTAGGAGACAAAGATTCAGGAGGCCTTTAAGCAACATTTTCTTCTATGGACAGCTACTTGTAATTCTTATCTCACTGTAGTCTCATAACTGGTGCTATTACTTGAATATTCAAAGCAAATTATCATGTTCTCCAAACTAATTTGTACAAAACATACAAAGGCAGTATCATAGCCTCAGCTGAAATTAAAAGGGTGGAGAAATGCAATTAATATAGTTATACAATCTCCTAAGAGGAAGTTTACAATGATTTTAATTCAAACCTGTGTAACAAGGCCTGTAACATGCAAACAGTTCTTTTTTTGAAATTCAATCCAAACACCGAGATTTAATAATTATTATTTGGGGACAAGGGTGAATGAGGAGGGAGAGATACAGTCAAAATGTTTCTGGAGGGCTGCTATGATGTAGCTTTTTGAGACAAGAGTCTCGCTATGCAGTTCAGGCTGGCCTTGAACTCACTTTGTGGCCCAGACTGGCCTCAAACTCACAGTGATCCTCCCATCTCTGCCTCCCAAGTGCTGGGATTAAAGGAAGAAAGAACTACCACTACGCCCAGCCTGATGTAGCATTTTTTAAAAGCAAGCATAATCTAGTAATTTTGCATTCATCTCTTCTATGGAGTATAGCTAAAACCAATAGGTTCTATCAAAAGTGAGATTCCATACTATTATATAACCCATCATAAGACCTCGGTGACTTATTTCAGGAATTATTGTATTTTCTTAACCATCACAGTCCTGTCAGACCTAGTGACTCTCCTCAGAAAGAAAACTCAAATTCTGAAAGGGCCTAAAAATCCCAACAGATTTGAAGGTGGCTGGAAAAGGCTTTATAGCCTGAACACTGTGGCCAGTGTAGCACCCCAGATGGGGCTTGCATCAGAATGGCCCAGAGGGTGTTGTCAAAATACTCATAACTTCCATCTCCACCTAAGGGAAATGAGACCATCTGCAGACCTGGAGACAGAAGCTCCCAGGGGATCTGGTGTCCTTCCTGCCCAATCTACACCTGTAAATCAAACCCAGATGGGGCTGAGGCCAGGTTAAAGACACACCAATATGAGATTCCTTAAGTCAGTGAATCAGGCTGGACTTTTGAACACTGATTTCTCATGCCAACAGAGCACTGTGTTTCTTGCCCACCCCAAGTGCTGAGGAGCAAACCCAGGGCCTTGTGCATGTTAGGTAAAAACTCTACCGCTGAGCTAACTGTACATGCCCCACTCTGTGCTTCTAATTTCCAAAAAAGAGGAGGGTTAAGCTCCAACTTTGAGAATATCTAAAAAAGGACAAGGCAAGAGACAAAAGATCACCCTTTAAGGACTACTCAAAATATCACTCCTTACCAGCTTTTGTTGTTGTTGTTTAAAAGCCTTTGTATACTGTCACCAAAAGCCCTACCAACTGCCTAGAATGGAATGATAAGAAGCTCAACTTTGTTTCCTCTGGCTTCTGAAGCCAGAGCTACACATGCAGATGATTTAGGTCTGAGGGGCTACAGCTCGGCAGGGTGGCTAGGAGCAGGCTCTGTAGCTGCCTGCCTGGTTGGAATGCTGGCTCTGCCACCTACCACCTGTGGAACACGTGATGTGACTTTTCTGCCTGTTAAGTTTCCTGATTATAAAACTGGGGTTCCTACCTCATGGGTTTTTGTGAGTCCAGATGAGCTAGTTTACATCAAGCACTTCAGAACAGTGTCCCTATGCAGCTCAGCTCACTCTTCTCAAGAGCTTTGTTGTATTCACTGTTTTGATCTCTTGCTTTGATTACCATATTGGTTAAGAGGGATATTTTACCCTGTTAACCAAGCTAGTCAGTGGCCCACCTACCTGTCATGTGCAATACTGAAGCAGGCACAGGTACCAATAGAGTGACTTACCTGCCCATCCCAGTGGCCCAGATGGAATTCTATGCAAGTACAAACGAGAGGCAATCTGCTTCCTACAGCAACCCCCACCCCCAACTTACAAGCACAGAAGAGCTCTTTCAAACACAGCTCAGGTCCATAACAAGCAAATAGAGGTTCTGTCAGAAGCAAATTCAACTTTTCACAAAAGTATACACATTAACTAACAAATACAGCTGATGGAGGTGTCAGCAACTTCTGTAAATATTAAGCTAATTGCTTCCCTTTGCCAAAAACTTAAGGAGAGGTACCCTAAACATTACCCTTGGGACATATACCACATGGCTAAGCTCCAAGGAAGCAAATGAGTAATTACTGAATTGGTGTCAGGAGTACTATTCTTCGGGGAAGGAGAAACTCGTAATAATCACTTTCTCGTAGCATTTGCTATGCAAAGACAAAAGGGAAACAGTACTCTGGGGTTCAGAAACTGGAATAAAGTATATACCTGAGAGGCCAACTCTCCAGCACGACTTTAACTAGGTCTGTTTAGCATGGCCTTGAAGAGATTAGCTCTGACAGGACGAAACTGCTGACATCGAAAAAGGAAGGGGCAAAGATGGAACAAACAGACGGCGCCCACATGCAGCACGCGCCAGCAGGGCTGCCCGTGCAGCATAAACTAAGAATCAGTTAAAAACTGAAAGGATGTTTCAGGAAAATGGTTGTTCTCCCAATGAAAAAACCATGGCAGTATCAGCCATAAAAACCTTAAATGCTTTCCTAAATCCTAGACAGTAAAGATGTCAAACAAAAACACTGAAGTCTAAGTTAAAATACCAGCAGCACAAAGAAGTTTGCTTGGCCTGAACACAGCTGCACCTGCACTTCAGACGGGGAGGGGGGAGGGAGGAGGGAGGAGGGAGGAGGGAGGAGGGAGGAGGGAGAGGAGCTCAGTCTTTCTAAAACCTCGTGGACTATGAACACTAAAAACCCAGGGACCACACAATTCTGGAAGCAAATGCCTCAAAGTGAACTAAAAATGCTTCGGTGCAGGAAGCATGCCAGTGGGAGCTCAGAGGAACTGCCAAGTTGGGTGACAGTAACATTTGTGGATTTGGGTGAGAGGTCCTGTTACAAAAACTCCAAGTACAGTCACCTTAGTTTCCCGAACACTCCACTTTGCTAGGTCAGAACCCTCTGGCAGTTATATTTTAACCTCTTAAAAGACAAAACCAGCAGCAGCTTCCTTCTACTCCTTCAATCTCCATCACTGATGCAGACATTGACCCTCCTAGGACCTATGGATCTCAACTTTCAGTCTGTCTCTGGTCCAAAAAGGGGGAGGGGAGTTGTTACTTGGCAAAAAAAGACAATAAGAAATTTACTCTTTCATTAAAAAAAAAGGAGGGGAGCTGGGTGTGGTGCGCACACCTGTCTGTCATCACAGGACAGGCTGAGGCAGGAGGACTGCTCTGAGTTCAAAACTGTTCTGCAGTTTGGGCTACAAAGTGAGCTCAAGGCCAGCATGAACTGCATGGGAAGACCCTGTCTCAAACAGACAAGGAAAAAAAAAAGGGAGGGCGAGGGGTTGAATGCAGGGCAGGGGAATGGGGAAAACAAATTACATCACATACAGGTACAAATTCTCTAGGATGGATGTGATCATTATATATATCTAAACTGTACCAATAAAATCTAACTAAAAAAAATTGAAAGGTGGGATGTGGGGGACAGTTCCACGAAAAGGACCTGGGTACAACCCCCCATACCATAAAAAAAGAGACAAGAGACCAATGTCCAGGTTGACTTTCTTGTGCTTGGCGCAGGTCAGGACAAGACGCCACATCAGCAAGCTTCGGTACAAGATCAGGGCTCCCTCCTCCAGCCGCCAGGCCTCTCGAGGCAGCCTCCTCACACCACTTTCGCCTCCACAGCAGACAGACCATCGTGCTTCACTCTACCCTGGAGCACCAGGCTGTGTGCCTTTCAACACAGTTACATCCTGTGAGGTAACTGAGCTGGTGGAAGGGGTCCAATGCTGTGGTTCTTGCTTCTGGCTCTGCCAGTCGTTGGCTGAGTAAGCTTCAGCAGGCCAAAGACTTCCCTCTTCTCACCGATGGCTCTACACTGACGGTGGGGGAAGCACCCTCACCTCAGGAGCACTGAGACGAGGAAACGTGCCTGCAGCAGGCTGGAGACCCACCGGCTACAAGCGGCACCACTACCATGTGTTAAGTTGTGAAAAACAGCTAAGAACAGGTGACGTACAGCAGCCAACACCTCGCTGCAGTGAAGGACCAGCGAAGGGGCCAAGACCAAGCTGTGGAAGAGAAGCCCGGACTCTGCGCAGTCTCATCTGCCACTTTGTCCTAGGCTGCCCTGCCTCATGCTGGCTATTGAATCCAATTGCTCACCAGGTCCTCTGAACAGTCCCCTGCAGTTACTCTCTCCAGTCTATGTGCATGGCAGTGGCTCCAGGACCGGCTATCACCTCCCTGACCCCCTCTGGCAGCCTCTCAGTCCTCTCCACATTCCTAGCCTCTGTCCTCACCGAGCCATCCTACACACTCATACAGCACTCCTAGTTCAAAAGCACAATGATAGTCTCTTACCAAACACCTCAGCGAGACAGGCTAAGGGAGTTAAGAGGTCTGGGCTGGAACGCTGTGTGCACCTGGTTTAGTACTGACTCCTTTGAGCCTCCACTTCTTCACATAAGGAAATGGAAAACGCTAGTGCTAATAAGTAATAACTGAGATAACCCCTATGACGTGCTTCACACAGGGTCTGATGCAAGCGGGCATGCACTCAATAAAAGATAGCTGTCATCACTGAGCCACCGTTACACCACCTAACCTTTCTGCTTCTGCCCCCTCTACCAACTGGCTACTTGCTTCCTGCCCAAGGATCTCACACTTCTTGGCTCTCTAAATTCCCTCTTTATAATGCAAATTCCCCTATCACTGCTTGCCAACCTCCGTGAAATGGAAGGCTAAATGTCAGTTTCATCCAGTTTAGTTTAATCCAATCACCTGTGCAGTGCCACGCTCTGGGGGTCCCAAGGAGATGATTCAGCTGACTTTCTGCTGTCCACACAGGCCCTCCCTGCAGCAGGCAGGCAGCTAAGCATGGTGAGACTTAATTTCATTTTTGGGACGGGTCCGTTATCAAATTTCTATTGTTCGAGGTAATGCTCCAAGTAAACTTCCAGGCACTGCTTCAAGTAAACAAGACCTAAGTCAATCACCTGAGGCCAAGGACACTCTGAAAAAGTGAAGTCTTCTTACTGTAGTAACAGCTGCTGGCAGTCTGCAAAATCAGTCTAAAAACAAAATCAGTGTATAAGAGAACTTTAGTGTAAAAATAGCAAAACGTTTTTCCCTCAAGGACTTCTCACAGGGCATGAGGAGGTTACACCTGTCTAAAATGAGTTTTCTGTTTCTTGCACCAAAAGCATCCTGATGAGTTCAGCAGTGACAGGCACTGATCTAAAACGGACAGCTCTGCCACAGTTTCCTCAGATACCACTGGCCAAGAAATATGGTTCAGACTCCCTTTTGCTCTAAGATGCAGACCGAGTGTGTACGAAAGGTTTACAGTGTAAACTAAATCAGGAAGCCCTTTGGAATCAGGAAGCCCTTTGGAATCAGGAATTTTGTACCCAATGCCCCCCACCATGCATACATTAAATACTACAAAACAAATAAGTAAATGAATTAATAAAAAGAATGTAGCAGGTGCAGGCTTTAAAAAAAGGGAACAAACTGGGCATAGTAGAAGGTTGGCGATTGCTAGTGTTGGACGGTTTCAGACGGAGCCGTAAGCACACGTTTGACTTTGGAGTAAGTTACACAAATGGCACAGAGTCAGCTGCAGAGTCCTAGCAATACTAGGGCAGGAGAAGGAGCAGACACGCAGCAGGAGACAGAACTATGTGAATTTGGAAGCCACGCGACATTGCTAGTCCTCAGTTCTCAATTAAAGAGAAAAAAGGGAAAGGAAAAGAAAAAGCAAAGATAAGGGCGATAACGTCCCACAGGAATGTTACAAGGACTGTGTGGAAAGCAACCAGTTAATGCGTAGATTCGTACATCAATAGTACTTGAAACACAATCTATGCAAGGAAAAACTCGCCGGTAACTAATGGGAGGGTTAGCCTACTGGTTGCGGAAGAGCTGGAAGACACAGAAAGGAATCCAAGAAACTCACAAGATTCAGAAGGAAGCAGAAGTATGCGACCAGGAAAGGGAGACGTAAACCATCTACTCACTGTCCTCTTCTTTCCTGGTTACCCTAAGTGAAAGGAAAGTTTTGCGTTCGTTTGTATGATTAATTTGGAAGTAAGATGAGTACTCACCCCCAAAAGCAGAACAAGCAACAGCTATGGTGAGCCAAGAAGAAAGTAGTGAAAGAGACTTCTATCAATATCAAACATACAGAAGTTATCTCTAATAAAAAGCGCTGTTGACCTTAGAACAAAAATATAAAACATTTAAAGTAAACCATTTGGCAGGACTCATGCTGGGTACTTTGATTTGTATCCTCTTGAAATCTATAAAATAGATCAGCAACACAGAACCTCCACGTGTGGACAAGGAAATTGAGTTGAGGGAGCCAGGGCAGTAAGGATGCAGTATTTTTCTTGAAAAATCCGACAAATTTCAATATGCTTTCGACTTTCATATTTCTGAAGATTCTACCCTATGTTCTGTAAAATTATCCACCTGCAACCATTAGGAGTGTTTTCCCTTTTATCCTCAGTTAAAAATGAAAGAGAAAATGCAAAGACATACAATGCAGAGAGTTCCTGGCAGTTAAGAATTCATAATCTGGCATTGAGAATATAACAACAAAAACTAGCAACACGTCTTTTTCAAGGACAGAGCTTTGCTGGAGAATCCCAGGCAGTGTCGAGTCAACTACAAAAGAGATACACTCTTCCCCCCCCCACAGACGGAAACCTAAGTGTTTACCCACAGCTACCTAATACAAAAACGGCTGTCTGTGTCTGTAAATTTTGCCTCAAATGCTGTTGGCTGAGAAATGGAAGCAAAACAAGTGCAGACCAACAGGTTATCCACCAAATGAGTAGGAGAACAAATTACAAAACCTAACAAGCAACAGTTAGCTCTGCGGTACAGCCCTAGAAACACTTCCTGCCACGGGTCCCACTACGAAAAAAACCAGGCTGACTGCTCCCTAAAAGTACTCACCAGCACCACTCAGTTATCCCCCGCCTCGTCTAAGTCACACACAAATGGGATTCCTCACCCCCATCCCACCCTTCCCCGAACTCGGCCAAATGCATTCTTCAAATTTGCAACCAAGGAGCCAGGAGATGTGTTTAACTCACAGACGTGAGGAGGGGAAAACTGCGCACCGAGTACAACAGCACAGCCGGGCCGGCGCTCCCGGCGCCGCGCCCCGCCCGCTCGTCCTCCCGCGGCCCCGCTGGCTCGTCCTCCCCGCGCCGCCGCCGTGGGGTCGGCGCGGGCGGGCTCCCGGGAAGGGACACGGGCGCCGCCCCGCCAGCCCAGGCCGCCCGCAGCCGGCGCGGTCCCGCGCGGGCGCCCCCGACGGGCACGACCCACCCTCCGCTTGGCCCGCCAGACGGCCGCACCGTCGGCGCACGGCCCACCCGCAAGCAGGTGCGCGGCGCCGGAAGCCCCGCTGGGTCGGACCCTCGGCCGCGGCCCCGCTGCCCAGCTCCGGACTGAGCGCAACCCGGAGTGCGGACGGCTCACCTCCGAGGCAGCAGCGGCTCCGAGGGCAGCGCGGCGGCAGCGGCAGGAGTCCGCGGCCAGCTTGAGCCGAGGATGGTGAAGCGGGAGAGGCGCCGGCCGCGGGGAAGAGGAAGGCGCCGCTGTCCACAGCCGGAGCGTGGGCTGACCGTGACGTCACAGTGGCGCGGCCAGCCAATCCCGGCCGCCAGCAGGGATCAAGCGCTATGACGTCACGCGGCCCGGGAGCCAATCCGCGGCCGGTCGAACTTTCGTGATCGTAAATTCGGGACTGGGATGCGGAGGGGCGCGGAGGCCCGGTTGGTCCCCACGCGTTCACGTGCCTCCGGGTATTTTGCCCTCTTTCTTCCTAATAAGCCTGCGTGGAGCGCAGAGTCTGCGCAATAGCGGCAGTGAAGCCCCAGTGCCCGCAGCTGCGAAGGCTGGATACCGGGGCCCACCCGGCGGCCCCACCCCGCGAGCGGCGGCTGTGCGCCGAGGAGCGGCGCCCGTCCTCGGCGTGGGCGGGAAGGGTCAGGTGTCACGGCTACCCCGGCCGGACGGGGTACACGGGCGACGCCCCGCTCCTACTGGGAGGCAGCTCCCCTTGCACTCGGCTGATTACGCGTTTTTCTTAGCCTGAGTTTTCGTTACCGGTCACTAGGTTTCTGTTCCGAGGGCTTGCGAAAGGACCGACGGTGGCGCCTCGCGGGGAAGCAGATACAAGCACTCAGGATGGTGTGAAGCCTACATCATCAGTGTCCTACAGTGCCCTCTTTCCAAGCCCTAGAAACTGGCCTATGTTTTGGTGACCGTTTTACTCTACTACTGCTCCGCATCCAATGACCCAATAGTCAACCCTTTAATGCAGGCAAATAACATTGCCTTACATATTTGCAGTGTAATGAGTATGTGCTAGCCTGTTCCGGTACTGGGCCGTAGTAATAGGAATACAAGTACACAAACTACATGCAAATGAGGTAACTTAAACATACACAAATAATGGAGACTTAACAATTTGCCATTCATCTGCACAACACTGAACCATTTGGCTTATCAACTGTAGGGTGCCATGTGTTAGAAATAAAATCAACAGACAGAAAATGTCAAGGACCCTCTACCTGTGAAGTGATACCCTATGGGAAATGCTGTCATGAAAAGAGACAGAAATTTCTCTCAAGGGCCATCCGAAAAGCATGTTTTGGTGGTGTAGAAGATCTTGGCACAGTATCTGCTTTAGTTTTTACTCTCGCCAACATTCAGGGCCGGAGCGTGTTCAGTTCCCTGTCGTTCTAAGTTCTATCTTTCTGGATTTATTTACTTTTGGCTTTTTGAGACAAGTTCTTGCCGCATAGTTCAGTCTGGCCTTGGACTCACTATGTAGCCCAGGCTGGCCTTGAACTCTTGTTGATCCGACTGCCTCATCCTTCCAAGTGCTGGTATCACAGGCATGTGCCACCACAACCAGCTGTCTTTCTGATTTTAAAAGTTTCATAGGTAACACGATTCCAAAAATCTCAAGTTTTACACCACACACAATTGTTTTTATTGTCCTCACCAATGAAGTTTTAAGATCATTCTACCAAAATTTCTAGTTATTTTTAATTATAGACACATAACTAGCAAAGTATACCTTAAATGTAAAAGCGATTTTCTTATTTTAAAATAGTTTCCCTCCAAGCCGCTAGCCGCCTTCCAAGTGCCCCTTGTGAGTGCTGCTTAGCCCTGTGTACATGTCCACTTTGCTATCTCCTGCATACATGCTGTCACGCAATTCCTGGGACATGTGCCACCACTTTAGTTTGGAAGCTCCATTGGAAGGGGAAACATGTTAGATTTTGCGCATTATTTATCTGCAGATTTTATACAGTCCAAGTATATAACAAGACTTCATAAGTACGTGTTGGATGAAGAAGCGCTCTCTTCCTCCTCCAGGGTCCAGCCCTCCTTCAGTCACCCCAGGACTATTAAGTCTTTCAAACACAAGTTAGTTGGGTCCTGTGCCCCTTCTTCCAGAGACTTAGGTTTCTCCACAAAATGTAATTTCAGGGGAGCTTCCTTTATCCCAACAGCTAATCTTACACTCCAGCATATGAACTGACATGGCTGTAGTGAGTCTAAGACTGGATGGAGAAGTAGGTGTGACCTATTAATCCCAGGACACACCCACAGACAGTTCTTACAGCCCTGCCATAGACTTCTCCCGAGGACGCCACAGGATTTTGATGGTGGGGTGGGAAACAGAAGAGCATCAGTCCCCATTAAGCATCTGTAGTCCTGTCTCTTTAGGATAGCCCATCCCCACCCCCATGGGCTATGTGGGCCAAACACTCTGCAGAGCCTGTTTTTTCCTGCCTTTAACAAATATAAAACTTTGGTATTATTTGATCAGTTCCTTGTTTAGGACAGAAAGAACCTAGAAATCACCTCTAAAAGGGTACACCCGCCCCCGCCAAGGCCTGGTGACAATGTAACTACTCTGTATTTTGGTATCACTTCTTATTTCCGGCCTGTTAGGTCCCCCAAGGAGCCATTGTATTTTTTGTTGTTGTTGTTGTTCGTTTGGGTCTTTTTGAGACAGGGTCTCGCTATGCAGTTCAGGCTGGCCTTGAGCTCACTTTATAGCCCAGGCTGGTCTCCAACTTGCAATGATCCTCCTGCCTCACCTCCCAAGTGCTGGGATTACAGGCGTGTGCCACCACGCCCGGCAAGAAGCCATTGTTGAATCATCTTCATTACATATTTTCTTTTTTTCTATACTTATTTTAAATTCTAGTCACATTTTCCTCTTTCTCTTAGTTTACATTAGTAAACTCAAAGCTCTTCCAACACACACTTTCAAGCATATTAAAAGGTTACTTTAAAATTACTTTTGCAAAAGGAAGTGTTTAACATACTGGGTAATTTGTTTTATTGTTAGAGCAGCTGCAGTTGAATTTAAAAATACAATTGAAAGTATGAGAATACAATTCTAATTAGTGAAACTTGTTTCATTAGGAGATATTTGCATAACATAATTAAACTTGTTTAAGGTAAGATAGAGCCTATGTCTGTCTCTGAACATTTCAAAGTTGACTAAAACATAGGCTAAGTATAAACAATTTTATGCTGAGGGTAAAACTATGCAGTCTTGGTTGGTTCATACCTTTGTGTTCTCTTTCTCTCCCTGCCTTTCTATCTCCTTCCCTGGAACCTTTTTTCTTCTGATTTGTGTTTTGTTTTATCTTGCTTCCCAAAATTTCCTCTTCTGGAGGCAGATAGATCAGTTTTATTTGCCCTTCAGACCCTGCAGTCAGTTTTACATGTCCACTGTTGCTGTGCTATTCCCCCTCTCCATTGGCTCAGCAGTATGCCCAGCAGTTTCTCTCTGTCCCTGTCCTTTGGTCACAACGAATGTGAACGACTTGGAGGTACTTGCCTTGTCTGCCATGTTGGTTTCTGGACGGCTAGCACAATTCCTGGCAAGTGGACATACTCATAAATATCTGCTGATTGAAGAAACAATCTGTATTACTTCTGGATTCTCTAGCCCAGCGATGGCAAACCCTTTAGAGCTTTCAATGATAACGAAGAGCTGCTTGTGGCAGGCATGCCACAGGTTCCCGCCAGGGCCTCTGCTTCCTTCTCTGCTCTTTAGCTCCCTTGGGAAGCGCCTGGGCAGTGCAAGGGTTTGCTCCTGGGGCAGTGGTGGGCAGCCTATGGCACGTGTGTCATTGTGTTTTCAGACAAAGATGTTAATGTATGAGTTGTTTTTTCTAAACTAAAACCTCGGTATTCAGGTTTACTTGCAGTGTTGGCACTTTGAGAGAAATAAGTGCATTCTGGGTTGCAGTTTGGACACTCGTCTCTAAAAAGTTTCCCTTTGCTGCCCCAGGTGACATCACCTGCATTCATGCCTTTGGATCTCATCTGAACTCTGCTGATTTCCAAATGTATTTCTCCAGCACACACCTTTCTCCTGAATTTCAGACTTAGATATTTAACTATCAATGACTTCTCTTCTTGGATCTAAGCTGTATCTCAAACTTAGCATAACCAAAAATAAACTGATTTGCCCCCAGATCTGATCCTCCTTCTGTAATCTTCCCCAGGTATGTAAATGACAACTCAATAGATCTAGTTTCTCAGGCCAAACACCTACAATTACATTTGGTTCTTTTTCTTTTTTTCTTCCTCCTACACCCAATGCATCAGCAAAACCTTACTGCTCAACCATCAAATCACATCAAGAACCTGTCCGCTTCTCACCAAGCCGCACTGCCATCAGTTAGGGTGAATCACTACCAGCTATTGCCCAGAAGTTTCTAATGGACTCCTACTCTAGTCCATTTTCTGTGCTTGTAATAGAATCATGACCGTGGGTGATTTATAAAGAATAGAGATTTACCTAGCTCATGGCTCTGGAAGCAGGAAGATCAGGCATCTGGTAGGAGCCTTATGCTGCGGCATACCTGGCAGAAGAGCAAGCGGGCACATTTGGAAGAGACACAAAGAAGATGGCCTGGCCTAGATTCAACTTACAGCAACCCGTTTTCATGACTAAGGGATTAATCCCAGTGATGAGCTCACGGCCTCCGACAGGCCCCACCTCTCACCACCCGCAGGGCGGCGGGCACATTTCCACAGCGTGTCCGGGAAGACAAGCCATGGTCAAACCCCAGGACCTCTGATCCGGACCGCTGTTCTACCTCTGCCTCCTGGGCCTGTTCTCCATCCTGCTGTGAGCCCAAGCCAAGTCATGCCATGTGTCTGCTCCACACATCTTCAAGCTCACTAGAGAGCGGAAGTCCCAGTCTTGGCAGCGGCCTATGACGTCGCTTATGACTGAGCATAGGTCATTCCTCTGACCTTCTGAAGCCGCCTGCCAACCGTTAGACTGTGCCCTGGCCTCTACGCGTGCTGCCCCGCCATGCCCAGAAGTGCCAACCCACTCTCTCCAAGGCTCACCACTCTCTTCATGCTGACCTTTCCACGAATGCTACCTCCGCAAGGACAGGCCACTGTCTCTAAGTTTGCCACCTTCCACTTCTGCCTCCCACAGGCTGGAACCCCTTACTCTGCAGTTTCTCTGCTCAGCATTTGTTACTGCCTGACATACCTTAAATTTCCTTTTTAACACTTGTGCGTTATTCCTTTTCCCAGTAACTTCTCTGAGCGTGCGGACCGTTCCCTGCTACGTCTCCAACATTCTGAACACTGCCCGGGACCTGGGAGAAGCTAAATAGACATTGACTGAATGCATAAATGAACAAATGAGTGAATGGAAAACTGAAATGCAAACCAATAAAATATGCTTTTTACCACTTGACGAAAAAATTAAGTCAAAGGGAAAGAAAATACAACACTAATTTTAACAGCATTCTCAGTGTGTATTATTTTTTCTGTTCTCCATTATAGGAAACATGATAAATTTTTACTATGTTTAAGAAATGTTAAAATATGAAAAATCAACATTTCAAAAGAATATTTAACATTTTAAAAATTCATTTCTCATACAAGCTCTTGCTAAGCCAGGCATGGTAGTGCATACCTGTAATACCAGCACTCAGGAGGCTGAGGCAGGAAGATCACCACAAATTCAAGGCAACCTGGCTTCCATAGTGAGTTCAAGGCCAGCCTGAACTACAAAGTGAGCCCGTGTCTCAAAAACAAGAACAAAACAAAACACTAAGGCTGGTCTTGAACTGCTGGGCCCAAGCAGTTCTCCCACCTCGGCCTGTCAAGAGCTGGAACTATAGGCACATGTCGCACGTGCTGCTCCTATTTCACATTGTAAAACTGCTATAAAGAAAGACTGATGAGCCCGGGCAGGCCTGTAATCCCAACACTCTGCGGGTTGAAGCAGGAGGACTGATGCAAGTTTGAGACCAGCCTGAACTACAAAATGAGTTCAAGACCAACTTGAACTACATGGTGAGACCTGTTTCAAAAAGAGAGACAGAGAGAGGGAGACAGAGAGAGAAAGGAAGAAAGAAAAGACCATAAATACAGTTAGGATAAAAACAAAATAGCACCAAAACTTAAATTAGTATTTTTAATATCACACTCCTTTTATAAATGCTTTCATTATTTTTAAGATCAAGCATTTTTTTTGTCTGTTTGAGACAGGGTCTCACTATGCAGTTCAGGCTGCCCTTGAGCTCACTTTGTAGCCCAGGCTGGCTGGCCTCAGACTCACAACAATCCTGCCTCAGTCTCCTGAGTGCTGGGATTACAGGTGTGAGCCATCACACCCGGTTCGTTTATCTACCTATTTATTTATTTATTTACTCTTTTTGAAACAGAGTCTTGCTATGCAGTTCCGGTTGGCCTTGAGCTCACTTTGTAGCCTAGGCTGGCCTCGAACTCCAAAGGATCCTCTTTCCTCAGCCTCCTGAGTGCTGGGATTACAGATATGCTCCACCATGCCTGGCTTTACCCAGTTTAGATCAAGCACTTTTGTAGAAACAGCTATACTTAGTTCAGACAAGAATCAGTTTAGTACCGATTCTTTCCTTTTTATTATTTATCAATCTCTAAGGCCTTTCCTAACACTCTCATTTTATTCTCTCAACATCATAATGAGATGAGAAAATTGAGCCCCAGAACTCTCACTTACCCAGGCTACAAAGCCAGTCAGTACAAAATTAGGGTCTGAATCAGCTTTAATTCTCCTTTTAAATACTAAGATAAGCTAATGATAAGATTTTTCATGACAGATTCTCATCGTGACTTTTACTTGACTGGTTATCAAACAAACGAATCTCACAGTGATTTATTTCATTCCATAACATATTAAAGAGTTAAAGATTTCAAGAACATAGACAAAAGCTGATGAAAAGTAACTTTTAGCCAAAGTCTAACTGCATAGTGGCAGGAAGTTCTGACATGGTTCCTGTTGTTAGAGAACACTCTGGTCAAGTGGCACGTACTGAGAGTGGTTTCTAGAGTTTTGGGGCTGGCGATAGAGTACGGGATCTTTGCTCTAATCTACCATTTTTTTTTTAATTTTAAAGACAAAAGAATGGAGATATATGAACCAGAATAAGCCATAAACAATACTGAAAATACAAAATTACACAGATTATAATAGGGAATTAGCAATGGATGCTGTATTACATAATGTTATCTTCACATTAGTTAACACATAAACATTAAAGGAAATACCAAATTATAGAGAAAATAGTAGGGAATTAGCACTGGATGCAGTATAATATAAAGTTATCTTCACTACTGTTAATACAAAAATGATTGAGGAAATACAAAATTATAGAGAACATAGAAGGGAATTAGCTCTGGATGCTGTCCTACATAATGTTACCTTCACATTTGTTACTCAAATGTTACCTTCACGTTTGTTACTCAGTTACACAGATGATGGCCCATTTGATCATTCAGTTTTTCTCCTCCCTCATCTCCATTGCCCTACCACTCAATCAGTCATCTTCCCTGTGATAATAACTGTACTCCTGGGTTTATCTATACCCCTGGACTCTCACCTTGGGAAGAGATATAGCTGCCTCAGACTATACTATAATATACATGGGTGTATACAAACTGCCATGGTTGGAGGTGGGAAAGCACCTATGCTCACAGTAGACTGCTCGGCTCTGTCCTGTCGCCGTGCTATGGGTGGGGGTGGGTCCAGTCCATGGGGCACCCTCAACACGGCCTATGGCGGAGCAGCCGCGGGGGGCACATGCCCCTATCGGGGCGCCCTCAGTGACCTGTTCAGCTCTGTCCCGTTACCTCGATGCTGGAGGCCCTTTCTTCTCCTCCTCCCTCCTCCTGATCTCCAGTATTACTGTTCCCCACCCCTTGCAGCTGGGCATTGGACAAACTTATGATGCTTGGTATAAGGGCTTGAAATCTCCCCGGCCTGTTCTCACTGTGTTAGTTCAGGGTATGAACTGAGTTTAAAGATTAGTTCTAGAATAGAGTTGGAGGATTTTCTCAGGTTTGCTGTATAGAGTATGCTGTTGTTTTTCAGACTCCCGATCTGTTGGTTTTCACCTAATATGTTGCTATGGGTTCATGCAAGGTTCATACGTGCAAGCTGTAAGGAGACCCTCTTGGTGCTCACATTAATAGCTTGGGGTGAGTCCTGAAGACCGTGGATTCATCCCATTGTTGCCAGGAACAGACGGTGCTTGCTCAAGCCCCCGAGACTCAAGGTGCTCCCAGAGAGAGTTCAGGGTGGGAACTGAGTCCCGGCAACCCAGCTCATGCTTCCTGCCTGATGTTGGAGTGAGAAGGGCGTGGAGCCACACAATCCACCTCCATCTGCATCTCCCTCCCATTGCAGTGTTGGAGCCCCCGTCTGCTCCTCGGTCGGATCCCTGGGAGCCACCACGGCTCGCTGCCGAGGTTCCCCGCTGCTCTCTGCCAGTAGCAGCTCACTCAGCAGAGAGGCAGGGGGTCACCGCCTCGAGGCAGGCGCAGAGCCGGTGTGGTGGGCTGTGTACTAGTTGCACTGATTCTCTCCAGGCCCTGGTTAGGAAGGTTGCCACAGGGTGGGGACTCTGCCCCAGTGGCTGTCATAACTTCTCATTCTCACAGGAGGTTCGACAACTGCTCCTGACCGCCTTTGCCTCCTTTCCTGGCTGCGCCCTCCCCTCTCCAGCCCTGGACCAGCTCTCGGAACTCCGCTCTCCCCTGGCCGAGTCAGGAGGCTTCCGTGAGCATGGGTCTCCGAAGCTGAAGCTGCAAATGCCGGAACGAGGGCGCAGGCTAAGGGTGTGTTTGGAGCAGTGACTTCCTCCTTCTCCTCTCCCTCTGACTGCACCATGGCAGATCCTTTCCTCCAGAAGAGGTTTTGCTTAGTCTTCAATTCCCATTTCAGATCCTTCCTGAGTTCGATACCCACCTCTTTCCTTTCTGTCCTTCACATGTTGCTATATTCCTATATTCCTTTGTCTGAGTGGCCTTCCTCCGGGAGGTTCTCTCTCTGCTGCCTACCCGGTCACCATCTTGAAGTCCTCTCGTAAAATTTATTTAGTTATTTGTTTCTTTCTAATGAATTGACCATTACATTTCTAAAGTTCTGAAATGGCCAACAGACCATAGAAAGATACCACTTTAGGCTCCTGCTTGAAACCAACAGCTACAGAAAACTGCTGGCCTTGATTCAGGGCCAT
>PVLD010003853.1:0-135161 GCA_004027595.1 Dinomys branickii | reverse complement strand
GTGATAATAACTGTACTCCTGGGTTTATCTATATCCTTGGACTCTCACCTTGGGAAGAGATATAGCTGCCTCAGACTATACTATAACATACAGGGGTGTATACAAACTGCCATGGTTGGAGGTGGGAAAGCACATATGCTCACAGCGGACTGCCCGGCTCCACCCTGTCGTCGTGCTATGGGTGGGGGCGGGTCCAGACAGGTGTTATTTCCCTAATTTCTCTCTCAGTGAGTTTGTTATGTGTGCACAGGAATGCTATGATTTTTTTAATTAATTGAGTTTATTGATACATTTTAGGTATATATAATGATTACATTCATTACTGGGAATTTGTACCTTTTCATTATAAAATTTGATTCATTTTTTTCCCACTGCCCTACCCTTCCTTAAGCCCCTCTTCCTTTCCCTTTTTACAAAAGCTTTGTTTTCACTTTTTCCTTCTTATCATTTTTTCTTTTCCCTTCCTGCCTTCTTCCCTCCCCCCTCCCTGGTTCCCCTTCCTATTTAGACATTTTCTCCCTCTTTAGCAATATTTATTATATATTTTGGTCCTTATTTACACTTTCAATTTATCACTTCAGAGAAACAACATGGTATTTACATGAGTATACCTGATTTATTTCATGTAAGAATATGGCCTCAGAGTTGTCTTGGTTACTTTTCTTTCATTGCTGAGACAAAATACCGGATGCCCAAAGTTAAGGAAGGAAAGGTTTATTTAGCTTACAGTTTGTGGAGGTTTCAGCCCATACTTGGCTGGCTCTGAGGCAGAGTGGCACATGGCAGAGGGCAATAGTTCATGGTGGCAGGACACAGCAAAAACAAGTGCAAAAATAGAAGAATGGCTGCAAAGCACCCTCTGTCCTTCCCTTACTTTGTAAACCACCTACCCCCTACCCAGGGGTGATATAGCACTCACACAGTCTCCACGTCCTCCTCTTCCACAGGCTCAGGATGTATACAAAATAAGCACCTTGATTTCCTGCTGAGTCATTCAGCCAAACCTCTAGACTCCCCAAGTTGACACAATGTATCAATCATAACAAAGGTGCATACAGTCACTTAGAAATGTCTCAAGCTTATCCTTCTTTATGGCAGAATAGTACTCCATTGTATGAAAAAAAACCACATCTTCTTTATCCGTTCATAATTTGATGGGCATTTGGACTGTTTCCAAGATTTAGCTATTACAAACTGTGCCACTATAAACATGTGTGTGCATATATTGCTGTGGTATGTTGCTTTTAATTCTTTTGGGAAGATACTAAGAAAAAGAATAGCTGGCTTAAATAGAATCTCTAGGCCTAGTTTTTGGAGGCCTCACCAAACTGATTTCCACAGTGGTGCACCAGTCTACACTCCCACCAACAGTGGAGAAGGATTCATTTATCCCTGCAGCTCTGCCAGCATTTGTTATTGGTTGATTTCTTGATGATAGCCATTCTTTCTGGAGTGAGTGAGATGGAATCTCAGTGTTGCTTTAGTTTGCATTTCTTGAATGGCCAGTGATGGTGAATATTTTTTCATATATTTACTTGCTATTTTTACTTTTTCCATTGGGAAGTTTCTGTTCATTTCAGGTGTCCACTTTTGGATTGAGTCTTTAAATTTGAGGGCTCTAGTTGTTTTGAGCTCTTTATATGCTCTAGATAGTATTCTTTTGTCTGAGGAACAGCTGGAAAAATTTTTTCTCACACTGTGGGTTGTCTCTTCATTTTGTTGGTGGTTTCTCTTGATGTGCAAAAGCTTTTTAATAAGATGAGATCCCAGTCACTGATTCATTGTGATAGATCTTGTGCAATTGGGGTTTTGTTCATGAAATCTTTGCCTACACCAATATCTTCAAGAGTTTTAACTATTTTATCTTCTAGCAGATTTAGGGTTTCTGTTTTAATATTTAGATCTTTGGTCCATTTTTTTACTTTGGTTTAGTGCATGGTGAAAGACACAGATCTACTTTTACTTTTTGGCATGTGGAAAGCCTCCTATTTCAAAATACATTTTGGAAGTGATCGTCCTATGGAAATGGACAAGGGGTTGAGGCCCGGTTGTGTGGTGCCTGAGGGCACTGGGAAGCTCTTGGACAGCCTGTTGCAGACTCTCTATGATGCGGGAGAGAAAGAAGATGAAACAGAAGAAAATCAGAAAAAAGAGAGAAAACAGGAAGACATGGGGCTGCAGTAGCTGTGGCAACAGAGAGAACCCTGCCTGATTTTTTCACAAAAAAATAGAAGAAGAGTGCTTCCAGCTTTTTCAGGGAACTCGGAGAAGAACTGAGCTGTGCTCCTGGGGTCACTTCACACAATCCACCTTTAGGAGCAAAAGGCTTTGCTGCTATAGGATCACCTTCTCCCGTGCAAAACAACAGGGAGCAAGTGGAAGTGGTAGAATTTCACAGCAGAAATAAAAAAAAGAAAACTGAAGCCAGATCAAGATGACTGCATAAAGGGTGTTGCTGTGCAGTTCAGGCTGGCCTTGAGCTCACTTTGTAGCCCAGGCTGGTGTCAAATTCCCAACAATCCTCCTGCCTCAGTCTCCCAAGTACTGGGATTACAGGCATGCACCATCACGCCTGGACTGTTTTTTTTTTATGTTGAATTTGTATTAGGGAGATTTAGATATGTGATCTTGATATTAGTAAAATTTAATACTGGGACTTCTGGGAAGATGGCGGCTGAGTAAGCAGCAGAGAAAGAGCCTCTTGGAGGGTTGCCACCCAAACACTGGATTGTAGCAACATCAAAAGGACAAGAAGGAGAGAAGTGGATCCTTTGGCCCCAGGAAGGTATTGAAATGAGAGTTGAGGCCATCAGAAAGAGCAAACCAGACCTCTCCTGGAGAAGCACCTCAAGTGGCTGCCATGGCACAGTCGGATCCATGGGCTAGACCAAAACCAGAATGTAGGGGGAGGCTGGAGAGAAAGCAGTGGCAGTGAGGAAGCGCTGTGGAGACCTCAGAGTGCTGACTCCAAAAGCAGAGTGAGCAGTGGCAGAATGGTCACAGCCTTCTCACTGGCCACGCCAGCCTAGCTGTATTTGGACCTGCCCCTACCCAGCACCAGCCTACCCTGTGTGCCTTGCCAGCTGCGACTGCCCCCCACTCACCTTTCACTCATCCCTCAGTGCATCCAGACGTCCAGAGGCTCCAGGGCACCTCCCACTTTGGACTGGAGATTGCATCACACTCACTGATGTGAGCTGCAAACTAGAGGCCAGCAACATGGAGCTGAACTTGGGCAGCATGAGCCGTGGGGCATGGTCCCACTGTGGGGCATGCACGGAGCCGCTGCCAGAAGTGTGTGAAACTGATACTGGGGGCAATCCTGCCACAGCTTGCAGAGCCACCTCTGGGTGTGCATGGAGCTGCCACCAGGCACAGTCCCGCTGTGGTGTGCAAAGCTGTCGCTGGGCATGGTCCTGCTGCGGGGTGTGTGCAAAGCCACCACCAGGTGCGGTCCTGCCACAGTGTGCAGAGCCACCATTGGCAGGCGTGAAGCTGCTGCCAGGCATGGTCCTGCTGCAAGGCGTGTGCAAAACCCTGCCAACTGTGCAGTGATGCTGTGGGGAGTGCAGAGATGCCGCAGAACCTACAGGCCCATAAAGTTCAGCCACGCAGTGCACATGGAGACTCCTCAGGCCCTGTGGCTCCACCCCTGCCCCAGGATCCCTCTCCCTTGGCCGCAGCCCCCAGTGCCAGCCCTCCAGGATCCTTGGCGTGCAACCCAGAAGAGAAGCAACAGCCATGGGTCAGCGAGAGTGGCCAGGTCAGTGAGGAACTGGAGGGCTGAGACTTACTACTAATATGAGCACTGAGAGGGACTTCATACCTCTTGCAAATACAAACTTTGTATCAACCAATAGAGACAAGATATAAGAAAAACAGCAGTCCTGGAGATCAAGAGATGACAACATACTCTACACAGATGACCTGAGAAGCTCCTCCAGTTGTCTCCCAAAACTAATAACTAAACTTAGTACACACCCTGAACTACCTCAGTGCCTCAGTGAGCACAGCTGGGGGAGACTTCACACTACTTGTGCCCAGCATCAAAGGATTTAAAATGAGAATTGAAACCCTCATGAGGAGCAAACAAGACTCCTTCCTGAGAAACAGCTCGGGTGACTGCCATGGCGCAGTTAGAGGAAGAGGGGGAGGAGAAAGGGAGTCACCACTCCGTACACACCCTCGGCCCCTCCCTCATTCCTACGCTCACAGCTTCAGCTTTGGAAGCCCGCGCTCACGAAAGCCTCCGGACTCGGCAAGAGGAGAGCGAAATTCCGGGAGCCGAGCAGATAAAGCCCAGCCAGGAAGGCCATCGGAAAACAGCAAAGAAGGATCTTCCCATAGGATCACCACTCAGATACTGGAACATAACAACATAAGAATGACAAGAGGGAGAAAGGCAGGTCCCCTGGTGCCAGGAAGGTTTAGAAATGAGAATCAAGTCAGGAGGCTCCGTGCAGGCTACATGGGGACCATGAGGACTTGGACTGGGCCCTCAGGAGTGCCTCATAGGGGTGGAGCCCAGCAAGCCACAGGGTTGACCCCAGGGTGCTTGACCAGATCCCCGGGAGCGCCTCACTGGGGCAGAGGCCTGTGGTCTGCAAGCATGAGCCCGTAGACCCAGCTGGGCCTCTGGGAGCACTTCATTGGGCAGAACCCGGCGGTCTGCAGGGGTGACCCTGCAGACTGGTTAAGGTTCCTGGGAGTGCCTCAATGGAGCGGAGCTCAGTGGTACTCAGGGGCAACTGCAAGAACTTGACCGGGCCCCCAGGAGCGCCTTGTTGAGGCAGAGCACGGCAGTCCGCAGGGGCGAACCATGGACTGGAGCAGACCCCAAGGGCTTATCAATCGGGTATGACCATAGTGTATTTGGTTCCCTGCCTATGTACTGTCTTTGAGGATGGGTGCTTTTCCATCTAGTGCCATAGTAATTTGAGTGTACCCATGTTTGTTACAGCATAATTTGAAGCAGCCATGTGCCTTCCCAATGTAAGAGCCCAAAGGAGTAAATAAACCAAGAAGTAGTTATTATCAGAGGGAAAACGATTGATTGGGTGGGAGAACAATGGAGATGAGGGTGGAGAAAACTGTTTGATTAATCGAACATGCCATTATTTGTATAACTGTGTAACAAAAGCGAAGACATCATATTGTAATACAGCATCCATTTTTAATTCACCAATATCTGCTGTATAATTCTGTGTTTCCTTTATTGTTTTTGTGTTATCTTGGTTTATAACTAAGAAATGTGAAGATAACATTATGTAATACAGCAACCATTGTTAATGCCCTACTATCTTCTGTATAATTGTGTTTCCTTCGTTGTTTTTGAGATAACTGAGTAACAAATATGAAGATGATATTATGTAAAACAGCATTCATTGTCAATCTCTTACTATCTTACCCATACTTTCTGTATTTCCTTATTGTTTTGTGTAATTTGAGTTTATATTCCTTTATTTTTAAGATTAAAAAAAATTCAAAATACATTTTGGTCTTATTTACACTTTCGGTCTCTCACACCAGAGAAACAATGCAGTTTTCACACATGTGTGTCTGGTTTATTTCACTTAAAAGTATGGACTAAAGGTGCATCTGTTTTCCTAGAAATGTCTTGAGTGTGTCCTTCTCTATGGCAGAGTAGCACTCCACTGTATGGAAAACCTCTCATCTTCTTTATCCATTCGCCAATTGATGGGCACTTGGAAGTTTCCAAGATTGGCTCTTACAAACTGTGCCACTAGAAACACAGGTGTGCATACTCAATACCATAATTTTAAGTGAAATAAAACAGGCACACAAGTTTAAATATCACATCGTATTTCTTCTATGAAAAGCCCTAAGCAAGGAGCAAAATGGAGAATAGATCCTGGGAAGTAGGAAGAGCTCAGATGAGAAGCGGAACAAGGAAAAGGGGAGTGGAAAGGGAAGAAAGGGAAATGGCATCGAAAAAAGCAAAGAATGGAAGGAGAAAAGGTGGAAACAGCTTCTACAGATGGGCAGGGGAAGAAGGGTGGAAGACGGGGAGAGGAGTGGGGAAAGAGAAGATGCATTACACACAGGTACAAATCAGCTATGATGGATACGAGTACTGTGTACGGAAAATATTCACTATTAAAAACAAAAAAGCAGAGTAAAAGGCCCAAACATGTGTAAAACACATAAGACAATTATACTGAACAAAAGTGCTCTTAGATACATTGTCCACACTAGATAATGATCACTTTTTTCTCTCTTTTTTTCCTATCATCTGTGTTGTATTTCTCACTTTATTTATCTATTTTTTCATACAGGAGAAACCATGCCATATTTAAGCTTTTGTGTCTGATTTTCTTCATTGTAGTCCAGTTCTATAGTTTCACCCTTCCCAGTAAAACAGCTTCTGGGTAAACTGTAAATACCTCAGTTGGGCCATGTTAGTTTTCTTAGACACTTGCACCTCAGTGTGCCTGAGCACATCAGGTCCTCTTCGGAAGTCATGAAGCAAGAATGATGTTTAGAGAAGAAAAGCAGAGGGAAGTGGTTGGAGGCATGCAACCACCTGCTCTCCAGCAACTTTCCTGGATATAGGGAAGGCACAGGGCCTGGAGGCAGCTGCGCGCACGACAGGGTGATGCTATAAGGAGCTGAGCCGACTTCCTCCTTGGGATGTGTCTCATGTGAATGCCTCCAGTGGAACAGATACGTGTGCATCTCCAATTCCTTAATGTCTTTTTGACATCCTTCATTAATGTATTTTTTAAAATGTGGAGAAACTTCATTACTAAGTTATATATTTGTATGAATTACATTGGAAAAAATATTGTCATCACTGACTCTTGATTTTCATTATGGTAAAATATATATGACACATAAGTTATCATTCTAATAATTTTTATATACATCCTGCAGTTGCATTAAATACATTCACATATTCACATAACTCACCACAATATACCTTTTCATTAGTCCCTGGGACCCATGAGTCTATACTCTATCAGTAATGTAGAATTTTATAATATGATCTTCCAGGGTGCAAATCACTTGCCAAAATCCTGTAATTCCTCTTTCTTTGTATAAAATCAATTGCCTCCATTGTACATTTTAGCCATTTGTGTCTTTACGAGCCCTTTACTGTAGGGTCATCTTCTCCCTCATTCTTCACAGCCACAAAGCTTACCAACCATAGGGCTATAAGAAAGGAGGGGAAAAACTACCTTCTTCCAGAAGAGCCCAGGAATCTAGAAGTTTAGGAAGAGGTCCTGAAAGGTGCCTCTGTTTTCTGTGCTGGTTGTTAGCTGGTGCCTCTAGATTTTCCTTCTACCACACTTCCTCCCAGGAGAATCCCAAGACCAACAACCACAGCAACACGTGAAAGCCCGTGGGGATTCCTCTGCCCTCAACCCCCCTTTTGTGAGCTGTGTACAAAAGGCCATTCTTTTGCCTTTCCCCGCAGTCCTGCCATTTGCCAGTTTCATCTGATGGATGCTGACGGGTGCAATCTGGTTCCTTCATCAGAAGGGAGCCTTTTGGCAGGGACCTGGTGAGCCTATTCATCTCATGAGCCCAGAGACAGCCCTGGGCAGCTGCAGGGGTTTAGCCACACTCAGATGCTCATGACCTGTCCAATTTAAGGCCACAACAAAGAGCGAGGTGCATCACCCCCTATCTGCTGGAAATTGGCTCGCTCATCAGTCCTCTAGCTCTTAGGGAGACAAGTTCAAGGTGGCTAATGAGTAACTTGATTGTAATATTTTGTTCAACAGAGTGAACCTAACAAGCAGCTTAGCTGTGGTTGCGTAAGTGAGCCACGTAATCACAAATTGGACTCTTTATATCTGTCATCTGCCACTAAGAGAAATGCTGAGTCATAATCCTTCTTGTTGCTTAGGTTAATGCTGAATTAAGAGATTTTAAAGCTAGAGAAGTGAGGAAAGCACATAATTATCTTTTTTATGGTACAGAAAACTTAAAGACCCAGCCTTGCTTGAGTCATCCAGCAACTCTCCTGCTCCCTTCTGGATACTCCCTCACCAGTGGGTATCTAAATCCCAGCTACTGAGTACTGATCGGCTTTCTCATTTAATTACCCAGCAGAGTGTATCCTCAACCAATCACTTTTGCTCCTGAAATGCCACCATTCTGCTTCGGAGGGAGGAGGGGATCAATTAATCCTTGTTTGCTTTTTAATTCCTGTCCCGAACACAGTACATGCACATATAGGTTAATTTTTAAATCTACTTTCCTCTTACCTCAGCGCTTTCTTAATTCACCCTGGAAACCTCAGCGACCCTAAAACCTTATCAACCCCTTCTTATTGCATGTGCAGCCTCATTAAATCGCTTAGCAAATACGTGGCTTTGTCATTTCCCTGACTTCTGCTGGTAACAATAGTCCAAAGTCTCTTCATTTTTCCTGTCCTAGTCTGAAGTCCCTCAGGGCAGAGGTATTCAGGAATTGCTGACACCTCTCCATTTCATCTCCAGTAGAGAAAGGAAAGAGGGATTTTTCTAGGTATTCCATCCCAAGGTCTGTCCTGGGGCCTCTTTTCCTTTGCATCCAGCAAATCTGCGGGCCCCTGTCCTCTGAATTCTAAAGGGTTTATGGATAGAAAAGTGTACTACAGGTCAGGCACCCTGTGGACCCACACAGGAACTTCAGGATCAGGACTCTGCATTTTCTATTTTAGCCACATAGAAAAAATGATCACCTTAGTGTTTAATGCTGATTTTTACCTAAGTTTAGCCTCAAAATGTTTAAGATGCTGTCAGGAGGGGCAGCATGGGAGTCAGAAAGGGAGTGTGCACTTTGAGACATGAGTCCCTTCTGTTTGTAACATTCTGTCCCTGACCATCCCATCCACAGAGTAGGCATTTATATTCTTTAAGCCCAAGCCCCTTGACTCACCTCTTCACCTACATATAGCTCTACTGCTTTGTGCTGTGAGCCACATCTAAACACAGCAGCTTCCAATGCAGCTCACTTGGGCATAACCCTGAAGTCAGAGATCAGTCAGAAAAGCTTTGAGGAGCTCTGCTGGGAATTGTTCAAAGCATCTGAACAGTCTACCTGTATTTGGCTAATGTGTATTTCCTTTCACCTGATAGAGTGCAAAATGCATTCAAATCCAGGAAAGGATCCTCAGGGGACAAGTGTGTTCTGTTCTTCCCCAGGATATTAATGCCTTGGGACTTGGTTGTTTTCAAGCTTCTAAGCAGTGCGACAATGCCAGCAAGGAGGCAGGCGGTCGATCTCTGGGGTCTTTAATCTTGTTTTTTTCTGCTGGGATATTTAAAATGTTAGCTAAAAATAAACAGACCAAGAGCCATTTTCATAAGACAACTCATAAATATCAGAACACTCCTAGGATCTAATAACTTTTAGTCTTTACAGTATCTGAGACAGGAAACTACAAACAAGGCTTCTGAGTCACGCTCCCTAATGCGAGTCTGACCCTACACAAATTGTTCCAAAGGTGCTGAGAGCATGTCAGAGCTGTGGAGAGGCTGCATTATGTATGAAAACACAGTTTAAGATGCAGGAGACACTGAAAGCTGTGGCTCAGGGGAGAAAGCAACTCCCAAGAGGCCAGGGTTTTCTTTTGGATTTACAGGACTGCAGTGGGGTTTCCTACAGCACCCACTGAGGCTAGTTCCAGGGTGTTTCTGTCTTTGCCCTCATCTCCTCCGAAGCTTGTGTGAAAAGCCACCTGGGTAGAACAGTGTGGAGCTGTGTGTGTGTGAACCCAAGACAACTGATTTAGAGTGAAAAGCAAAACACTAATCCCCTGGGAGGGGGAGGCAGGTCCTTCCTCCACTGCATGTGAAAACACTGACAATGAAGGCAATTTTCAATGATACTGTGCACGTAAATGTTCATGTTACAGGTTCTGCAGCTATAAAATCCAGGGTGATAAGGTGGCAGTCATTGTGACTTACATAAACTCTAAATAGTGTAAAACCTATGGAAAGGAACAACTGCATGAGAGAAGAGTTAACAGTGGTTCCTGGTGGTCAGCAGGGACTGAACAAATCAGTGTATCGTGACTAAGCCCAAGATTAGGAACACATAGAAAACCACATATACCTATATACATGCAAACTTGCAAACATATACACACATTTATTTATTTGCTTGCTCGTTTATTTTACATCCTCTTTCTCAGCTTGGATGCCCCTGAATGGAGGGCCTGAAGGAAGCTGGTCTTCCGGTTATTTATGTGAAGTATCCTTGATTCTTCAGATGCTGGAATGAAGGGCCCAGAAGGGGAAATGAAAGAAGGATGTGTAGAGGTGTGGCTTAGGAAGGTATCAGAGTAGGATTTTCACAAGCAGGAGGACACATCTGCACCAATTTCAGCATATGGTTTGACAAGTATACATACATCTAGAGAGACAAAAGATTTATTTGGTGACTGAAAAAATACATTGGAATTAGGACTCTTAAAGAAATTTGAAGAGATTTGTGATTAGAACAAAACACAGTACACTCTCAGGTGACTTCATCCATCCATTGGGAACCAGGGCTGAGCAAGGGAGAAAGTTCTAGAGCAGCTGCCAGAAAGACCCAGGACATCAGTGCCTCTTGGTTAAGCTAAAATTGTGCCCTGAGTTTCCTGCCATCAGAGACATCTAAACTTGTCTGAAATATTGAATAGGAATGGTGCCTCAGGATTGCAGAATTTCTTGCTGAAATGGTTCTGAGGCATTTAATGCCTTATTTCCTTTCTTGTGAAGGAAGAAATCCAGGAACCTGAACCTGCACTTTCCCTGCTGGTCTATTAAGAGGCAGAAGAGAACCTATATCATTAGTTGGGGGTATAACAGTAAGAAAGAGAACTACAAAATATCTTGAACAACTTGAGCATTTATTTTTGTCAAATGATAAGAGATCCAGAGGAAGACAGTTGAGAGCATTGGTGTGGGGCTTATGGTGCCAGGCTATGCTCTCTGTGAATTTCTGGCTTTCCCCTTAGGGTCAGTCGCAAAATGACTGCCAAGTGCACAAAAGCCTTGTGAGTGATTTCTGCTTAGTTATATCTGTTGAAATTGTGCCACGTGGCCAATTTATCGCTGAGGGAAATAATTTCTTCACCTGGGTACACTGAATTGCTTCAGGTCCCTCCAGTCGGGAAGAGTGGGAAGATGGATACTGTGTAGGGGTCTACCCTTCTTATCCACAGTGGGCCACCAGCAAACTGCCCGTATTTTCTCCCCTTTTGGATATTTAAGAGATATGGGTGATGAAAAGCTATGATAAATGCCAACTCCTGGCCTGTTTGTGACGATTGGCTCTGAGTACTACTGGTCAAATCCCACCAACCATGAGATCTTGCTGTGTGGTTTCCAGGAGAAATTCTTACCTATGGTGGAGGAGGCATGGTCAGGGCTTTAATAAAGCAATGGATGTCACAGGTAACTTTCTCTTTTTTTTCAATCTCCTCTGAAGACTCAGGATGTCAGAGGCTGGTCTCTAGAAGAAGGCAGATGGTATGACAATCAGAGGTTGAACTGGGGACAACTGGGAGCAATTTCCATATGTACTGCTTTGTTGCTATTGAGCCTACATTTTGGGCTATGAAATACAGAAACTAGGGTATTCATTCCCATCAGGAAAGAAACAGATGTTCCACACGCGTGTATCTGCTTAAAATGGCAACAGCTACCGGAAAGAAAATAGCTGGAATAAACAAAATGCTGGAAAAATAGAAGAAAAAGGTAAAACAAGAGAAAAACTTCTGAGGCCAAATTAGGGAACTCCATGATGTTTGTTTCTCTCCCTCTTGGGCTGGCTGTTGTTCTGCAGACCCCAGTAGACACAGTGCATAGGTTTACATGTCCAAGAATTCTGAATTACCAGATTCTTCTTTGTGAACCTATAATAATCTTTCTTATGCCACTGACTGTGAGAAAATAGTTTCAAAACACATACCTCAGAATGGACTTGGAGTCAGAATATACAAAGCATTCTCACAAGTTAATACTAAGACAATAAACAACTTGATTAAAAGTAGACAGAAGGTCTAAACAGAAAGTTCACCCTGAAAAATAGACTGGTGATAGGCGAACAATTGAAGAGTTCAATATCACTAGTCATTAAAAATATGCAAAGCAACTATATATCCACCTAGCACAGCCAAAACTAAAACAATTGACAATGCCAGGTGATGGTGAAAATTAGATTTACCTAAACTTGCAAGTATTGCTGGTAAGAACATAAAGTGCTATAGTATTTTGGAGAATTTGAAAATTAAATATTGGAAAATTTCTTATGAAATTAAATATATGCTTCCTATATGATGCTGTAACATCACTTATTATTTAGAATAGCCCCAAACTGGAATTAACTCAAATGTGCATCACAGATAAATGGATAAATGCGTTGTGCTAAAGCTGTATAATGCAATATTAACCAGTGAGAAAAGGAATAAACCACAGGTATGTGCGGCACAGATGAATCTCAAAAGGACTGATTCTAAGTAACACAAAAGACTAAGTGCTGCATGGTTTTTATTTGCATTCTAGAGTAGATGTGTCCAACCTGTAATCTTTAGGTTGCATAGTCCTGGATAGCTCATAAATGAGGCCCCACAAGATCATAGACTTATAACATTATTCTGTAATGCTAGTCATATTTTCATTACTTGATTATATGGTGCTGGATGCTGGCTGTGTAGTAACAGTATGTAGGGGAGGGCACCTGGCAGTGCCAACACTGCCTCTGTACCTGCCACATACAATCAGTCTCCCTGAAACTGGTGTGTATCAGATATTACATGCACTTGTGTAATTTGGCATGTAAAATGAGGCGGTTACGGATAACAGTTTTTCAACCTACTTAAATGTGTGTGTGCTTATGAAGATAGGCATTTACTATTGTATATTTACAGCAGTCATATAAGTTTTCTTATTTAATTATTAAGCTTGTGTTATTTCTTAAAAACTAAAATAGTTGTGGTATAGGGAATGCAAACATGTTCCAAATACTTTTTGCTTATAATATTGTTATAATTACAAATACAAAATTGCAAATAAAGAAAAATAAGTAGTTACTTATGCATTAATATTTTGAATGTGCAGAGTTGCAATCAAATATTCAACCTAAAGAAAAATTTGATCATGTCTCTTTGTAAGACTTTTCTAAGACTTGTACCTAAGAAAAATACCCCTTGATTCTGTCACACCTTATTCATATTATTGCTTTAGGGCACTATGTACATTTGTGAACAAGTTTTTTGAAAGATAAAGCACAGAAGCACAGAAAGAGATCCCAGGTGCTTTCTGATGAGCACCTTGAGAACTCATGAAGATCTGCAACCACTGCTATCCAACCGGACATCGATGCATTAGTGTCCTGAAAGAGGTCAAATATCCCACAAGTTTTATGTTTCTGTTGCCCTGGATATTCTCAGCAGGCATTTGTGCCACTGAGCTATATCCTCAGCCTGCCCTGGATTTTCAATGTTACAATAAAAACATTTTTAAAAGGAAGTTGTTATACATTATATATTTTATATGCAGCCCAAGACAAATTGTCTTCATTCAGTATGGCCCAGGCAAGCCAAAGGTTTAGACACTCCTGCTCGATGGGAAATATCATATTTTCCTTGGCCCTCATAGGTTCTCAGTTGGAATAGATTTCTCTGACAAAAGAATAATAAGAGGACAATACACAGAATTCTATTGGCTAGTATATTTCATATGTAAGTGGGGTTCCTCAGGGAATGGGGAGGTCTTACAGAGGTGCCTTTGAATTCTAAGTTCAGCAAGCAAGAGTAACATTTTTAGCAAAAGACGAAAGGCCTTAAGTCTCTAATGCTGGCAACTTGTGGGGAGGTAAATGAATGCCACATAAAGACTGATTGGTAAAGATTGTTAATGCAGGCTCCTTGCCAGGTGCAAAAGTTCTAAAGTTGAGTGGTTAACATTTGTTCTCCCTGGCAGAGGGGACAGGATACTTCAGGACTTTGTACATCAATGTCCTACTTTTAGATATTTGACAGCAAAGAGCTTTCATCATTTGCTTCTTCTTAATTGCCTTTAGCTCAACAACCTCTCCTTTTTAGTCATAATAATTCTTGTGGAACCAGAATTGGACCATGGAGAAAGATATACTATAATCAATGTCAAGTTTTCCTTGGAAACACAATTTTTCTCTACCTGCTGATTATGGAATGTCTTTCTGGACCCACAGTAAGAAAGCAGTTGCCTTTTCTTAAAAAGATTTTCTACTGCTCTTTACATATCTTTTATATAGCTCTATTTTTAAAGTTAATTCTGCAGCAAAATTACCCCTCCCCTGTAGAATACATTCATTAAAGAGCACTTCTGTATGAAGCAGATTAATTTTTCTGAACACCATGAGTAAATTTGCTGCCCCAAGTAGCAGGTGGCATCTTGGATACCAGTCGTAGACCTGTCTCTTTGGAATACCATTCCCTTCTGAGAATAGCCAGAGCCATATTGAAGCACAGCACCTGCTCAAGGTAAGGTTCTTACTCTCTTCCTCCCCTCACCCTCCAGACTCCAAAGGTCAGAAGACAGTGATAAATCACTCTAATACCCACATTTTCATAGCCTCAGAGACAATTCTCACTTGCAAGACTTCCATATTTTCTTGAATTGATTTTTATTGCAAATCCTTTTCTTCATGTTAATAGCACTATCTATAAAAGGATCATTGAAATAGGTATAATATACAAATTTTAGAATTATTTGGAATCTCTGTAATCAAATATCTGGATAAAATAAAAGTTATTTTCAAATTAAGCTTGTGTTCTTACTATAAGGTGGTAAGAGCAGAAAGTGTAATCAAACAGATTTTTGATTAGATCCTTCTCTATCATGTACTGTGTGACTCTGAGCAAATTACCTAATCTGCACAAGTCTTTTTCTTTACAATGAGGTCGTTATTAGGATTAAATGGGAAGGTATATAAAGCACATAGGACAGAGACTAACATGTAGAGAAAAAAATGTTGAAATAATCATCTATAAATTACACGAACAGGATAGTGTAAGGAGGGCAGAGTTAATTGGTTTTGTCATTGCGTACCACACTGCCTGATGTTTTTATTAAAGTTTAAATATGTACAAAACAAATGTAAGTATTGCAGTCTTATATGTAGCTGATTTACCTAATGAACGCTATCATCATGTCTAGTAGTAAACAGGCTAAGCTCTGAAGACAGAGAAGTGGACAAAATATATTTCTCCCTCTCCCATTTCTCATAATCTAGTGGGTTAAGAAAATCACAACAAATAATAATGAAAATGTTGAGTGAATGTTCCATAATATGGGTGTGAACAGGATGTTTGATAGCTCCTATAAAGGGTTACTATCAAGCTGAGGGTTTAACTCAGTGTAAGATTACTTTTTAGCACGTGCAAAGTCCTGACTGACTCCTCAGCACTGAAGAAAAGAAGGTGACGTTTAAGCCGTCTTGAAAGATAGTAGCTATCGGCCAAGTGGAACTCCTCAAGGGCATTCTAGGCAAAGTACGTGTTGAAAGACACAAAGACACAAATAGTACATTGTGTTTAGATGGACTTCAGGTACATTCAGTGATGTTGAAATTTGAGAAAAGAGCATTGAAGCAGTAAAGGTCAACTCATAAGGTATTAGCAGTCACACTAAGAACTTTGAACTGTGTATTAAAGGTGAAGGTGAGTGAGCCCCAGAGTAATTTAAACCTGGCAGTGATAGCAACCAGTATTCTTGTCCAGAAATAAAATTCTAGTGGCAATACAAACTAGAGAGATCATGTGCAAAAAAAGAGATTTGGAAGTCACTTGCAAGACCTTATGGAGGCTAGAGATGAAGCAATTATGGAGGGAATCAGGTAAACAGTTTGGTGCAGGCAAGAGGTAAAGTTAGAGGAGAAATATAGAAAGAGTTCCAGGATTGTGGCCTCACTAGTGTTACTAACAACTGAGAAATGCAATACTAGAAGACTCGATATTGGGGTAAAGCAAGTGTTCAGACTTGAATGTACTGGGTATGTGTGATATCTAACCGGAAACCTCCTCTGAACAGAGGAGTGAGTGCAGAACCTGGCCATCATTAGTGATTTGTCTGAACTACTGTGTGGTTGAGAAAACCTTGCCTAGACATGACATTACCTAGTTGTATTTGGGGGATCTGGGCAAGAAATCCAAGGATTTAACACAAGAGAACCCTTAAATGTGGTGCAGATGGAAAAGGGCCAGCAAATGAAACAGTGTGTGAGCAATAGATAGAAAGGGAAACAGTCATATGAGACTGGGAAGATGTTCAAAGCAAGGAATCTTTGGTAATCTGAATTAGTACATCAAGGTGAACAAAGTAATAGCCAACTGTATTTCTTGGTGTGCCCTAAGTCATGTTCATATTAGCCTAGGAAATTTAAGCATAGTACTAGAGAGTGATGATGGCTCCTGTGTTCTGAAGAGTGAACTGGAGGTGAGGAAGTCCATGGAAAAAGGTTGACTATGAATACAGGGAAGAAGGGAGAGACTAGGTAAAAATGTGGGGCCAGAGCAGGGCTGCTCTGAATGCTGGTGACTATCATCTGAGGACGGGTATCAGCAGAGGAGAAAGCCTTCCTAAAAGTCTTTCTAGAAATGTACCTGAGGAAAAGTGTTGAATGCTGTGACCAAGGACACACATTTAGTGTCTGACAAAGATTCTCCTTATGATAGAAATCAAGGAAGATGGACTCTCAGAGGTAAGACTGATAAATCTTGAGAAAAGGAAATTTGGGGGGCATGTTTTCCTTCCATCATTCAGTCCAGTGTTCCACGATGAAGTTGGGCTCTTGGGATGGGTAATGTCGGATGCCTGTTCTGAAGGCAGAACTCCTGATTTTTCCCTCCAGACCTTTAAGAACCTATCCCTGCATGATGTGAGGTTTTCTTTTCCTTTTTTTTTTTTGGAAGCAGAAGTCTCCTGGCTCTACACACATAATGTAATCCTTGTTTTCTGATTCTATGCATAGTCTACAGCACAATGAATGCTTTTCATCTCCTGGATAGTTCTGAGGCAGTGTGGGCAGATAAGCCTTAAGAAGGTTTACAGAAATTTCACTTTGCTTTCAGTATAACAACTTCTTAGGGTTTTCTGAAGACTTTTAGAATGGTATCTAGGGAGATTTTGGATTTAAGTTTCAGAATGAGAAAATATTGATACTGATATTTTGATTCTGTTATCATAGCAAAACTATTTTTTATTATCAGTTGTTACCAAGAATGTGAACAATCATTTCAGGTTGTTGATACTCTATATCTAAAATTGAAATTTGCCTGGGTATCCAGTGGTATGGAATGTGTCTTGACCAATGCTGGTGGTGATTATAAAGTGACAGTCACCATATATTCTTGTCCAGATCTGTGTAGTATTTCAGGTTGTAACTGTTTTTCTCCTATCATTGACCTCAAACAGTATTAAGTCATGTATCACCTGGACTCTTTCTTTGGAAGGGATAAGAAATCATGTTTACTTAGTTTTCCAAGAGATTTTGCTCATTTGATGACTTGGAGTTCCCACAGCCAAAAAGGCAAAATTGTTGTGAAATAGAAGTGGCCTAACCTGAAGAGGTTCCACCAGGCAGCACATACTGGTCAGTCAGCTTTCTGTCACTGTGACAAAATACCTGACACAAACTAAACCAGAGAAGGTTTGTTTTGGCTCACACTTTTAGAGGCTTCTGTCCATAGTTGATGGGTGCACTGTTTCGAGCCTGCAGTGAGGCAGAGCACCACAGTGAGAATAGGATGGTGAAGCTGAACTCTTCACCATATGGTGGTTGGGAAGGAGAGAGAGAGGGGATAGAGAAGAATACAGGAGGGAGGGGGAGGAAGGAGGAGGAAGGAGGGGGAAAGGGCCCGGGATATGATATAATCCAAAATTGTGCCCCATGACCTACTCCCTTCAATTCATCTTCACCTTTTAAATTTCCATCATGTCCCAGAGATGCCATCACATTATCGGTCCATCAGTGGATTAATCAGCAGATGAAGTGAGAGCCATGTGACCAAGTCACCTCCCACAAGCCCTGCCTCTGAAGATTGCTGCCTTGAGAACTAAGCCTGGAACACAGGAAGTTTGTTTCGACCTTTCAAATCCAAACCATAACACCAAGTTTTCATAAGCCAGAGATGCTCCCAAAGTAGGCTGATATCACAAATAGGCAAATTAGGAAACTTTTAAGCATGCTGCTGCCACTATGAGCACAGAACATTCAGGTACATGCCTAGGTGTGCAAAAAGCAGAACTCCACTGAAGTGCAGCAGTGGCCTCTGGCCTGGGCCCCCCTTCTTGCTGGGAGGCTTCACACAGATGCTTACTCCAGGGTCAGACAGGAATAATTATTAGGATCACGTGTGCTTATTCCTCATGTTCAACTAAATTTTGCATGCCTTGTAGGACCCAGACACTGGAAAGTGGCAGAGATAGAGCCTCAGTCATACAGATGTGCCCCTGCCCTCATGCTACTGTCTAGTAGATGTGAAACCATCTTGGTGATGGACTGTGGTTTTGTTAGTGTTTTAGTACCCTGGTCATGCTGGAATTAATGTAGCAGAAACTAGGTAGTTTAAAACAATAGAAACATATTTGCTCACACTTATGGAGCCTAGATGCTTGAAATCAAGGTATCAGGGCTTACAGAAGAATCTTTTCCACCTAGTGTTTGCCTATAAGACTTGCAGAAGCAGCACTCTAATCTCTGCCTCCATCATCACATACACATACACGCTTTCCATGTATGTGTCTCTGTGTCCAACTGTCTCATAAGAACACTGGATTAGGTGGGTCCTAAATCCAGTATGACCTCATCTTAATTTAATGTAATTGCATCTGAAAAGACCCTATTTGAAGCTAAAATCATGTTCACAGGTTGCAGGAAAATATGAAATTAAGGAAGACATTATTCAACCTAACACAATCAGTTTACAGCTTCTGGGTATATTGCAGCACTTACTAAATGACTTGATGTTCCCAAGCACTGGGAAGGTGACTTATATTCTCTCTCAGTGCTGAATGGAGCGTGGTGAGCTAGCCACATTTCCACGCAGCTTAACTTAGGAAGGAGCAGGAGGGCCAGGCAGTGAGGTGAAGATACCTGTGCTCACTTCTCAGGAAAGCCCTCTGGAACAGGGGACACTGCAGTCCGTCTGCTTCAGGCAAGGGCGCTAAGAAAGGCAGCAGCACGTGACAGATGCAAGTAGCTTCAGATTACCTGCTCCAGAGCTGTGGAGTCTGTGCTAGGGGACCCATGGAGATGACCCCAAGCACTGCTTCTGTTCGGTTTCTTTTGAAATAGCTACTTTTTGATATATTCACATAGTAAAGTTAGAAGTTACCTAAAGGAGAAACAGTGGATTTTCTTCGAGGAGGGGACTGTCCAGTAAAAAGTCTTGATTAGTTGGGTTGGAAGAGCCCTTGTACTGCTCCTTTGCATGGAGAAGCCACACGTGCTGCTAAAATACTGCAGTGCTGCATACCATGTTAAACAGCCACTGGAGGTTATGCACAGTTTAAGTATTATCTGCCGGGTAATGGAAAAACTCTTACACAGAAAGTAGCCATGGGAAATGTCTTTGGAGCTAGTGAGTAGGACAGAAAGGAAGACATGGAACTGAGATGAGCACACGGAGCACAGGAAGTGCCCAACAGCCCGGACTTTGGTGCAGTAAAAAGGTAAGTACACTAAGGCCCTACTTTATGATACACAGTATGTTAGTAAATCCGTGCCTACAAAAACAGTTTACAGTGCAGCTACAGGTCCACAGTTTATATCACGCAGTTCCATCACAGAGTTCCAGATTTATAGAAACCATGATTTTTCTTCCTTATCAAATCTTCACTCTTTATAGTCAGTCATTGCATCTTAAACAATTATATTAAAAGAAACTTTTTTGGTACCAAAAGTCAAACTCAGGACCTTGTGCTTGCCAGGCAGGCACTTGTGCCACTGAGCTATAGCTCCAGCCCCATTAAGAGAAACTTAAAAAATATCTGAATGTTTAGTAATGTAAATAGCTAATTAATTTATCCCCTTAAGTTTAATTGCATTATTAATCAGATTCCTTGTTAGGAGAAGGTTTTTTGTGGATATGCTAAAACGAATAAGCCAGTACTATATACAGAGGTGCTAGATTTTGACATGCCGCTATTTGAATGGGCATGAGTACATTTTTTTTTAAACCGGACATGGAACAGTAATTATGATGGTAACAATGGTAATTGTTGATAGTTATGCAGAGTTTGTTTACACCATGTTTGGTCTAAGCCCATAACTTCTATTATCATCTTAATCTGCATAACAACCCATGGAATTTGTATAATCATTATCCTTATTCTGGCAAGAAACTTGAAGCTGCACAGGTTAGGCCGTCTGGCCCGGAACACACAGCCTAGTTAGCAACATCGTGGAAATTTAGACTCAGGAACCTGACTCAGGGTCCATACTCCTATAAGAGTGAAGTTTGAATCAACTCTCCCAAAGGCCCTGAAGCCTGTCCTGAGGCAGCTGGATGCTACACACCGTGAGAAACTGCCCACCCATTCCTCTGCATGCTCTCGTCTATGCTGGCTGCCTCCAACTTCCACCCGGTGCTCATCTCTGCCCGGGTCACCCTCTTAGCTGGGTCGGGCTGCAGCCTCCAGGAGCCAGGTTCCAGTATGTGTATTATGTAGTTATTCTCTCTGTAGACAATTTCACTTCCTTTTATTTTTATTGAAAATCTTGATGGAAGGTTTTCACTCAAATAATACTTTGTAAGGAATTTGTGCATCTCAAGTCACATTCACATACTTTTTACTCAACTCAGCTCTTACTAACTGCTCTCTTCAAAAACAGAATCTCAAGTGTGATACCTTTAAAAAGTTTTAATCAGTGAATGAATAAATAAGCCAAAGGTGCTGTACAGTGGAATGTTACACAGCTGTATAATAAAGGAAATGTGACATACACCACAAGCTGGAAGAACTACTGAGCTGCGTGAAACAAACCAGACATAAGAGGACAAATACTGTGCACTTGCATTCACACGAGGTACCCACAGTAACAAAACTCATAGAGATAGCAAGTAGAGTGGCGGTTGTCCTAAAGTGACTTATAGGGGAATGAGAAATTGTTAATTGGTACCAAGTTTCATTCTGGGATGTTGAAAAAGTAACATTCTGAAGATGTATAATGATGATTGCTCAACAATGTAAAAACAATACTGCTGATATGTACCAGTAAAATAATGAAGATAGTCAATTTTGTGTGTGTATTTTATCACAATGTTTTAAGAATTAAGAAAAAAACATTTTAAATGATGAAAAGCATTTTTGCATCAGTGGAAAAAATTTTCAAACTCTGTAAAGTAAAAGGTGCGTCTTTTTTTCTGACTATCTTTTTACCACTGCATTGCCTCTGATGTCAAATTAGTCAGTTTCTTGTGTAGTTGGAGAACTTTCCCCTGCATATACAGAAAGTATCTATGTGTGTGTGTGTGAATGCGTATGTTTTGGGTCCTGTCCTGTGCTTTGAAGTTTGTACTTTATTTCCCTGTATGTCGCTGTCCAGTATGTCACCAGGCCATGATTTAATCAGCGCCCCAGGGCAGGAGGTTCAGGCTCTTTCTGTTTTCATGGGTGTTGCCATCACAAACACCTCTGTAATAAAAATACTTTGAAAATACAAATAAGCCCCCTTTGATCTGTATATTAGTATCTGTCTGACCTTGAGTACATGAAAGTTGACCTTGAGAGGGAAATGAAATTGCGTGTGTGGGGTGGGAGGAGTAGATGTTGGACAGGCTCCTGGTGGGGCAGAGGAAAACATTTTATAAGATGTTAGTTAAATGTGAAGCCCCATCCTAGCACAGTTAGGCTCCTGAGGCGATGTGACTGTGCTTTTTGAAAAGCTGTTTGAAGGAAGCCTCCAACATCTCATTTCCCATCAGCGAACAAGTGGGGAACATACTTTCTGTATCAGTGAGGAAATCCTTCCTTGCAAATGTAAATACTCTTTTGCAAAGCTGTCCTGGGCTTAGCTCTGGATCACCAGCTGTGTATCTAACCCTCTCCCCAGCAAGGCTGCATGGCTTTTTGGAAAGAAGTATCAGAAAATTCCAGGGATTGGGCTTTGGGGCACGTTGAGTTCATTCCCAGATGAATTAATCTGCCCAATTCTATGCTCACTTCCTAAATTTGAGCACTTCCAGTATAACTCTGGAAAGGCCACACACTGATCTATTCTGGAGACTCAAGAAGAAATGCCAACAAAAAGAAGTAAGATAATTATATATAAGGAAACCTGGAATATGTATAAAAGCACCAAGTACCCCAAAACCAGAGGCACAAATTAGAGCTAAGAACAAGAACATTGGCTGAAAGTCTTCCTAAGCATTCAGACCCCCTCACCTCAGGGTTAAACTGAGGACACACGGACACATACACACTCAGGCGTATTGCTGCCCACCCCACATCTTTCTCCCCCAAACCACATGGACACAGGTAGGTGTTAAAGGCCAACAAAGCTAAACTGGGGAGGGCAGGAATGGGCCCAGTGGGTAGTCAGTGAAGGCACCAGAGGTGTTGAGCTCAGGCCCTTCCCCTTGCTGTCCCCAGGTAGGCTGGCTTACACTGCCTAGAAGGAAGTGGAGGGAACCATCTTCAAGGAAACAAAAGGAGTAGGAAATATAAACAGATCAATATAGGAAAGAGGAGCAAGAAAATGACTGGATGAGGCTCATTACTAGTCAATCCCTTCCCTCGTACTGAGAGCTCCTGGTGAGCACTTTAGCACTGTACTCTTGTATCTTATGCTGAACCCAGGGCTTCAAGTGTGCTAAGCACACGATCCACCACTGAGCTTTACTCTTAAATATTAATAGATGGGCAAAGATGACCAGATATTTGAGGAAAGTTTGTAATATAAAAAGCCCAAAAGACTGAAACAAGAAACACACACACACACACACACACACACACACACACACTGATACACACACACTCAAACAAGGTACAAGGCTGGGAGCAAAGAAAGCCTTAAGACAACAATAGCAAAGTCTCGATGCCATCAGGAACATAAGAGAAAATATAGAATTTATGAAATGAGATTAGAATGCTATTCCAAAGGAACAAAACAATTTAGGAATTAAATTTAAAATGATTTCAAATAATCAACACAATTAGGAAAAGATAAAGTTGAGAAAATTTCCTGGAAAGCAGAACAGAAAAAGAGTTCAAAATGGGGAAGAAAAAAAAATTTAAGTAATTTTGAAAATTATGAAGTGAAATATCATATGGGAAATTAACTATTAGTTCAGGGTACTTTAGAACTGAGCAGTAAATAATACTTATATGTTCAACTAAGTACCAAAGAAGTGAATATTTAGAAAGCCCTTAATATTTGACACATAGTAAGTGTTATATAAATGCTTATTAAAGTGATACAATAGGTCGAAATGTAAATGGTGACTATTTAATTAACCAGATTCTGCTTTAATTACATTGAGAAAATGAGAGAAGGAAGGGTGACTGGTGTGTGTTTGTGTCTGTGGGGGTGAAAGTGGTATAGTAAGACACGAAATGCTTCTTTGCAATTAAAGGAAACGCACAGATCCGAGGTAAAATTACAGGAGAAGTACTGGCATAAGCACAAACAACGTAAAGCATCTCTGTCTGACTCTGTAATGTCAGAGGTCTCTTCCAGGGATTATTAAGAAATGACCAATATGCCAGGCCTGGTGGCCTGTAATCTCAGCTACTTGAGAGGCTGAGGCAGGAGGACTGCAAGTTTAAGGGCAATGTGAGAAATTTACGAAGATTCTGTCTCAAAATAAGATTTTACAAGATTGCTGTGCAGCACTCTGTGTTCAGTCTCTAGTCTGAAAAACAAAGAACAGACAACAACAACAGCAGCAACGACAAAAGCCTGAAGTATCCAGCCAGGCCAATACCAAATTCTCCCTAAGGCATTCCTGAGGAAAGGAGCACACCACTGGGGAGGGTGGCTGCTGCGGAATGAGTGACGACCTCTGGGGGTCGGTGAAAGGAACCCTGCTGTAGCCTTCTGGGGACAAGAGCTGGAGACTGGGCAAGGGACAGGATCTGCCCTGCGCTCCGGCTGGCCCTTCCCTGCCGGCCTCAAGCCCCTTCATTCCACTTCTGCTTTTCAACTGCCGCACGCTGCTCCTGTCTGAGAGAAATAGCCCAAGAAACTTTCATTTGATCCTATTACTCCGTGTGCTGCCCTGTTTTTCCAGCCTTATTCACACTGACAGTCTTCCCTTTTACCTCTTTCCTCTCTGTTACTTCCCTGACTCGTGGCAATTAATTTCTTGCCACCTTCCAGAGCAACTGTGTCCTTGAAGCCTGGTACCCGCCCTGGTCATTGTCACCACATACTTTTACCCACACTTTTTATTTTGAAAAGTGTCCATTCTCTAGAAAAGCTGAAAGAACAATGCAATGAATACTCATTTAGTCACCAAATTGTTACCATTGTGTGGTGTCCATTCCCTAATACCCTTTTCTCATGTAGGAGTGTGTGCATGCATGTGCGTGCGTGTGTGTGTGTGTGTGTGTGTATGTGTGTGTGTAGTTTGGTAGAGAAATATGAAAACAGATTGTATTTATCGTGACATTTCACCTAAATGCTTTACTCCAAATACTTAACTACTTGTGGAAACAACTCCAAAGAAGAATTATTATTTTCAATAATTATCCCAAGGAATTTAACATTGATTCAATAGGGTCATTTAATAAAAAATCCATATTCAAAACTTTAATTGTCTCTTCAAAAGTCTTAAAGTTTTGTTGTCATTTTTATTTTTGTAGTTTTAGAATCCAGGGTCCAAATAAATTTCTTACATTATTTTTGTTTGTTTCATTTCTTAATCTCAGCTCCTTGAAAAGCTGAAGGAGGAGGATTGCAAGCTTAAGGACAGCATGAGCAATTTATGAAGATTCTGTCTCAAAATAAGATTTTAAAAGATTGCTGTTCAGCACTCCCTGGGTTCAATTGCTAGTACAAAAAACAAAATGAAACAAAACAAAAGCATCTGGTGAGGCCAACACTGAAGCCTTTCTAAGGCATTCCTGTAGGAATATGCACACTTGCTAGGGGAGGGTGGCTGCAGAGGAATGAGCAATGATCTCTGCGGATCAGTGGTCTTAATGAAGAGTCTACTATCAAGATTCTGGAATGTTCCATTTGACCTGTTCAAGTCAATTGACTTCTAGAATGTGCTGAATTTTAGATTTCTTTGATTTCTCTTTTCATGTTTAGATACAGGTTAAATATTACTTTTCTGTTTTGTTTGGGCAAGAACCACACAAATAATTTTGAGTACTTCCAGTTGCATCACTTCATGATGTCAATTTCATTCCATTTTTTATGAGGTTAAGTTTGTTTACTACATTGTCTGCCAACTTTCCCTATTGTGAAAGTGCCTTTTCCCATTTGTGGTTAAGAAATGTTTTGAGACCATGTGAATATCCTGTTCCAAACAACTTCTCTCTCCTTGTTCTAACATGCATTGATTATCTTTGCATCCAGTTACTGCAGTGTTGACTGCAAAGTGGAAATGGTCTAGTCTCTTCCTCACTTATTAGCTGGTGTTCTGTTGTGAGAAAGAGCTCCCTATGCCCCATTTGTTCAGTGGACTCATGATTTCTTTTCCTTTCCTCCCATGTCATAGTTCAAAGATATCATTATTATTATTTTTGATGCTTGAATCCATGCAGAAGTGGCCGGTGGGAGTCCCTTAAAACCAGCTCCTATGTTTTTTTTACACAGGCCCATTGAACCTTTTGGTGCTTTCTTATTTTTTGATTTTAAATATTCCTGGCTTGCCCTGCACCTTCACTGCCCCAGACTGGAATTGGCCATGTGTGTGTAAAACCTGTGTTCATTTCAGTTTTCCAAAGTTCTTGCTTTCCCTGAAAACCTGAATTAAGTTATCACAGTCTCCTTCTTGAAACTCTATTCTTTTTTAAAATTTATTTTTAAAAGTATAAAAGAAAAAAAGGAAAACATTACCAAAGAGACACAAAGTAGCACAAGAACAGTATAATCAAAATTGAATTATAGACAAAGTGACAGGGAATTAACAATGGTTGCTGTATTACGTATTGATAACTACAAAGTGTATGCTCAGGAAAACACATATAGATATACAATCGGGATCAAACAACCAATCATTAACTGTTCCTTACCATAAAGTGACATAAATCAATAGTGGAACCATGTTAGCCATCCTGCATATACATATATACAAACATATTTGTCCCTTTCTTTCTTTTTCCTTCCCCTCATGCCATTTACTCTTTACTTTTGAGCAGATTCCCTTCATACCTCCTAATTTATATTCCCACATTCAGTTTCTTACACTAGTGATACAATACATTGCTTGTATATACATCTCTGATTTATTTCACTTATGAGTATGGTGTCTAATTGTGACCATTTGCCTATAAAAGCCTCAAATTTGTCTTTCTTTATAGCTGAGTAATATTCCATTATATAAAATGCCACAGTTTTTTTATCCAGTCCTCTGTGGATGGACGTTTGGGTTGCTTTCACAATTTAGCTATTACAAATTGTGCTGCTATAAACATGGGTGCACACATATTGTGGTAATATGATGTTTTCAGATCTTCTGGGAAAATATCCAGAAGGGGAATAGCTGGTTTGAATGGGACTTCTAGACTTAGTTTGCTGAGGAATCTCCAAACTGCTCTCCACAGTGGTTTCACTAGTCTGCATTCCCACCAGCAGTGGAGAAGAGTTCCTATTTCTCTAAAGCCTCACCAGCACTTGTTAATGGATGATTTCTTAATGCTGGCCAATCTTACTGGGGTGAGATGAAATCTCAGTGTTGTTTTTATTTACGTTTCTCAAATGACTAAAGATGTAGAACATTTTCTCATATATTTATTTGCTATTTGTATTTCTTTATCTGAGCAGTGTGTATTCATCTCAGATGCCCACTTATGGACTGGGTCTTTGAATTTGGACAGGTTCATGTTTTTTAATTCTTTGTATGTTCTAGGTAGAAGACCTTTGTCTGAGGGACATCCAGCTAGGATTTTTTCCGTTTATGGATTCTCTTTTTACTTTGCTGATGATTTCTTTAGATGTGCAAAAACTTCAGTAAGATGAGGTCCCAGTTATTGATTCTTTGAAGTGTTTCTCTAGCAGTTTGATTTTTGTTCATGAACTCTCTGCCTACTCCTATTTCTTCAAGATTTTTACCTACTTTATCTTCCAAAAGATTTAGTGTTTCTGTTTTAATATTGAGATCTGTGACCCATTTTGACTTGAGTTTGTGCATGGTGATAGACGTGGGTCTATTTTCAGTCTTCAGCAAGAAGCAAGCCAATTTTTTCCAGCACAATTTATTAAAGAGGCTATCTTTTTTCCAGTGAGCTTGTTTGGCCCCTTTGTCAAGTATTAGGTGGCTGAGTGTGTTTGTGGTTTTGGCTGCATTTTCCAGTCTGTTCCATTGATCCTCAGGTCTGTTTTTTAGCCAGTACCAGGTTGATTTTATTACAGTAGCTTTGTAATATAATTTCATGTCAGGGATTGTGATTCCACCTGACTTGTCCTTGTTGCCCAAGATTGCTTTTGCTATTCTGGCTCTCTTATGGTTCCAGATGAATTTAAGGCATGTTTTCTCTACATCTGTGATGTATGCTAATGGTATTTTAATGGAAATTGCATTGAATCCATACAACAATTTTGGTAGTATGGCCATTTTTCAGTGTTGGTTCTTCCTAACCATGAGCAGGGAGTGTTTTTCCATTTATTGAAATCCTCATTGATCTCTTTTTTCAGAGTACTGTAGTTTTCATTGAATAAATCTTTTACATCTTTTGTTTGATTCCTAAATATTTCAATTTCTTGGATGTTATTGGAAAAGGTATGGTTTCCTTAATTTCTCTCTCAGTCTGTTTGTTGTTTGTGTATAGGAATGCTATTGATTTTTGGTTGTTGACTTTGTATCCATCTACTCTGCTGAACTTGTCAATTAATTGAAGGACTCTTTTTGTGGAGTTTTTGGGGTCTTCCATGTAAAGTATCATGCTGTGACTGCAAACAGTGATAGTTTTACTTCTTTCTTTCCTATCCTTATTCCTTTTATTTCTCTCTCTTGTCTAATTGCTCTGGTTAATGCTTCCAGAACTACGTTGAATAGTAGTGGTGACAGTGGACATCCTTGTCTTGTTTCTGAGTTTAAAGTGAAAACTTTCAGTTTTTGTCCATTTAGTATGATAGTTCTTGGTTTGTCATAGATGGCTTTGATCAGATTAAGGTAAAGGCCACCTATTCCTATTTTTTCTAGAGTTTTTAACATGAATGCATGTTGAACTTTATTGAAAGCTTTTTCCACATCTGTTGAGATGATCATGTGTTTTTTGTATTTGACTCTATTAATATGACATATTACATTAATTGATTTGTGAATATTGAACCATCCCTGAATTCCTGGAATTAATCCAACCTGGGCATGATGTATAATTTTCCTTGTGATTCACTGGATTCTATTTGCTAGTATTTTATTGAGTATCTTTGCATCTATGTTCATTAGGGGGATTGGCCTATAGTTCTCTTTCTTGGTTGGGTCCTTCTCTGGTTTTGGTATCAGTATAATATTTGCCTCCAGAAATAAGTTAGGGAGAATTGCATCCTTTTCAATTTCATTGAAGAGTTTGAGGAGTGTTGGCATTAAATCTTCTCTGAATGTTTTATAGAATTCTGCTGTGAATCCATCAGGGCCTGGGCTTTTCTTTGTCAGTAAGTTTTTAATGACATTCTCAATCTCAGTAATTGATATTGGGTTGTTCAGGATTTTTGTATCTCCCTGATTCAATTTTGGTAATTTGTACATTTCTAGGAATCTGTTCATTTCTTCTGAATTTTCTATCCTATGGGATTAAAGATTTTCAAAGTAGGTATTAATGATCTTTTCAATTTCTGTGGGATCTGTAGTGATTTCATCCTTTTCATTCCTTATTGCACAGATTCCAGTAGGTTGTATTTGCATTTTTGTTTGTTTGTAGGTATTTTTTAATTTCTTCTTTAATTTCTTGTGTGACCCATTGGTTATTCAGTAGGTTGTTGTCTAATTTCCAAGTGTTTTGGGGGTTTTGGGAGTTCCCTTTGTCATTAATTTCCAATTTCATTGCACTGTGGTCAGATAATATGCATGGGATAATTTCAGTTCTTTTGAATTTAGCTAGGTATGTTCTATGGGCTAGAATGTGGTCTATTTTAGAGAAAGACCCATGTGCAGCTGAGAAAAATGTGTATTCTGATGTTGTGGGGTGGAGCACTGTATAAATCTACTAAGTTCATTTGTTTGCACCTTTGGTTCAGGTCTGTTATATCTTTGCAGAGTTTTTTTCCAGTTGACCTGTCTCTTTGCATCAAAGGGGTGTTTAGGTCTCCTATTACAATAGTGTTATTAATTATTTGGTTCTTCATGTCTCTTAAGATTTGACTTATAAAGTTTGGTGGTGCAGTATTTGGTGCATAAATGTTTAGGATTGTTATCTCTTCCTCTTGTAGCTTTCTCCTAACTAGTATGTAGTGGCCATCTTTATCTCTTTTGGTTGTTTTTGTATTGATGTTTACATTGTCTGCAAACATAATAGCTACCCTTGCTTTTTTCTGGGAACCTGTTGCATGGAGAATTGTTTTCCATTAACTTTCAGGTTGTGGGTTTCCTTTTGAGTAAAATGTGTTTCCTGTACACAGCAGATGGTTGGATTTTGTTTCTTAATCCACTCTGCCAATCTGTTTCTTTTGAATGATGAATTGAGGCCATTTACATTAATGGTTATAACTGTTATATCATGTTCTTGTCATGCTATTTACTTGTTGTTGCTTTCCTACTTTTGCTATCTGTTTACTTGCTTGTTCTACTTGATGGTTCCTTTCTATTGTTGTTCTTGAGATTGTGGTCCCTTTTTTCTCCATCTAGAATATCTTTTCGTACTTTTTGTAATGTTGGTTTGGCACTCATGAAGTTCTTCAGTTGTTCTTTGTTGTGGAAATATTTTATTTCTCCATTGAACTGGAAGGATAGTTTTGCAGGATACAACAGTCTGGGATGGAAGCTGTTTTGTCTCAGAATCTGAAATACCTCACTCCAAGCTCTTCTTGATTTCATGGATTCTGTTGAGAAGTCTACTGTGATTCTGATGGGCTTTCCTTTATAGGTGATCTGTTTCTTTTCTCTAGCAGTTTTTAATATTGTGTTCTTTTGCTGGATGTCTGGGATCTTGTTAAAATTGAAAATGCATAGGACAGGATCAATTCAAGAAAAATCACAAAACTGCACATGTAGATACAACTATTTTTATCAGGGGATGTTTTTAAGCTATTTATTGTCAGACATTGTTGTAAGCAACTGAGATTCAGTAGAATACACACATCTATGACATACCTGTACCTTGAAATACATACATAAATTCATGTGCAGTAAGGTCTATGAAAGAGAAATATAGTACAAGATTTGCAGAGGAACAACTTCAGATAAGATGGTTGAGGATAGCCTTTCTGAAGAGATAGGATTTAAACAGAGACTAATTAAAGTGAGAAACAGGCCAAGTTAAGCTGTTGAAATGGTTACTGCTGATTGTCAACATGACTAGATTGAGAAAGCCCTAGGAAATCCCCTAGGCAGTCTTCTGGGTGTGTTGGTGAAGGTGTTTCCAGAGAATATTGCCATATAGGACAGCAAGCTGAAGGGAAAGAAAGTAGGAAGCATAGCTCAATAGGCCAGGGATCCAAAAGGCATGAAAGTGAAAGGGGGAACCCAACCAGCACGAGTTTACTTTCTCTCCATCTACCCTGCTCACTATGTTTCTACCTTACCACAAGTCTCAGTAGTGGAACCTGCTAGCATAGACTGAAACATCTAAAACCAGGAGCCAAAAATAAATCTTTCCTCCTTTAAATTGTTTTTCTCAGGCATTTTGTCATAGTGATGGAAAGTTGACTAACACACATGTAATGAAATAGACAAGTATGAAGAGCAGAGAAAAATCTTCACCATGAGAGAAGACCCCACTACCCCTGAAAGAATGGCCAGCAGGCTGACCGTTGGCTTTTCAACACTGACAGTAAGTTCTAGAATTCTTTTCCCCAGTATCATTTGGAAGGGAGGGTAACACAGACACTCTTGGGCACAAATATCATGGCACTTATCCTGAGACCCTTGCCAAAAGAATTGCTGCTAAACTTCAAACAGAAGAAAAGGATCCAGAGGACAGAATGGAGACACAAAGAAATGGTTCAATGGTGGAAAAAAAAGAAATGGTTAAAACGCACTGGACTGCTGAAATAACAAACTGCATTTGCTGTACTTTAAGGCTCTTCTATTTAGTATGCTGCACAAATATTTGGAAGATGGAAAGCAGGGAGAGCTGCAAGTCCTTGTGCTGGTTGAGGAGGAGGCTAGAGCTTCTGATTAAATTTAGACTTGCTTAGAAAAATACATCACTCTTTCTCATTCCTCATCACCTGGATTGACTCAAACCTCCTTCCTGACTCTTCTGTAGTTACCCAGCACTCTTTCATTTATCTTTGGAACTCCTCTGCCACTTTCAGTCTGTGCACACCATCAAGCACTTAACTGTGCCATGTCACTTCTCTGTACAAGGCTGAATGCTCAGCCTCTCACAGCCTTTGATTAATAGGCAGGGGTGCATCAGAAAGAGGGCCTGGCTGGTGCTGCTTGGACATTGCCACTGCCTGGCTTCGTGAGTTTGGACTCGTTGCCATATCTGTTAGGATTTGGTTTAATTTTAGTTGTACAATGAGATGACATAGTGGATTGTCCACTATCATTCATTCCAACCCTAAGAATCTGTGATTGATCCTTCCATGCTCACCATTCATATCCTGAAGAAAACAGCCCAGAAAGATCATTATGTGTGCCTGTGACATGCCATTGCTAATGGGCAAAGGTCAACAACCATTCCTTTTTCCTCTCTGCTCACCTCTTCTCCAGTTAAGCGTCTTACTGTCACCTCATTAGACTCTGTCAGTCTTGCTGGAGGACCGTTTCCCAGTGTGCTATAGAGTGGACAGCAATGACTTGTTAAAGCAGAGTTGAGCTTTTAGTTAGCAAGGTCTTTCCTTCTGCTGTGTCTGGGCTTATTGTGCTATACAACTGTCCACAGAAGAGTGGCTCCAGGACCCTACCTAATGCCCAGTTCTGCAGATGTTCAAGAACCTTATACAAAATAGTGTAGCATTTGCATGTATCCTATGCATCTCCTCCCATATACTTTAAACTGAATGTGCCCATCCTACCGCTGATGGGATAAATGTGGCCCTGGATAGCTGGTAATGCAGCCCCACAAGATTGTAAACTTGTAACATTAGTATATGATTTTTAGCAAATTTTTTTAATGGCTCATTGTGGTGCTCAAGTGTGGACTGCATAGGCAACAACCTCATGCTATGTAGGGGAGAAAGCAGTGCTAATTCTGTCTCCTGAGCCTGCCACACATAGTCACCTATGTTGAAAGATACAATGCAAATATAAAAAAGAAGTTTTGCTATTTATGACTTATATATTTTATATGTGGCCTAAGACAATTGCTTTTCATCTGATGCACCCCAGACAAGCCCAAAGTTTGGCTACCTATTCTTTGAATCATCTCTAGACTACTTACAATACTTAACACAGTGTGAGTGATATACAAGTAGCTGTTATACTGTACTGTTTGGGGAAGAATGACAAGAAACGAGTCTGTGTACATTCAGTACAGGTTCAACCATTATAGACCTAAATACACAGCATACCTCAATAACAATGCAACCCCTTCCCTAACTATGCTTGACCCAAGTTTGGTTGAATTCACACATGCAGAACTTGCATGCATAGAAGGTATCTGCATTTCCCATCAATCCATTCCTCTGCCCATTGAATGTCTCCCTAGTTTCTAACCCCATGATTTCATTCAACTTTCGATTGCTTGCCTAATCCTATGAGTATCAGTCATGTCCTGCAACTCTACATGTATCTCCCACTTTTTAAAATTTCATTTATTCATTTATTTCTATCTGGGATGGAAACCTTAACCTTCTCTTGCTAGGCACACATTCGACTATTGAACCACATCCCCAGTGCCCAATTTTTAGATGCTTGTTCACTGACTGTACCTAACAGGACATGACAGCAAAACCCATATACTTCTTACAAGTGAAGAGTCCGAGCATACTGGGAATGTTGACAGTCGTTCAAGGGTACACAAGTACATCTCTGTGCTAGCACTTTTCCCTATGGCCTTGAGGTCCGATATTCACCATGGTCAGAGATTATCTGCGGTGATGGAGAATAATCAGCTCTCACCTCTCCTGGCAAGCATCACAGCATGGATCGGGTGCTGTTTCCCCACCTCCACCACCCCTCTTAGGCTTTCAACCAGCAACAACAACCACCACCTTGGTCTCTCACTTAGTGATAATCTTCCATGAGTCAGATTTGTAGTTTAAAGTAGAGTTACAGCAAGAGGCAGCATCCAAACTGTCTATTGCCATATCCAGTATCACACACTTAGAACTTTAGAATGACATATAAGATGTGATCAAAATGTACAGCGAATGTTTAAATTGTAAAATTTTGTTACGGTGAAAGACAAATCACCATTAACCCCCCTCAGAATATTCCCCTTCACATTGAGCACCTATGCCATCATGCTTGCCACTTTCTGAAACAGTTCTAGGAAGTTCTCTTTCATGTTTTTGTAAGATACGATCAAAACTACAGTGAATTCCATTGCCATGCACCTCTAATAGAAAGGCAAGCTAATGAGCATTATGGCGTGTCCTCATCCACCTTATCCGCTGGCTCCATCACTGTGCAAGTTCTTCAAAGTCAAAATGACCATGAAAGGTGAACATTTTGAATCAGTTTAGGACACTGAGGTAGTCATGACAGTGCAACTGAACACACTAAAAAAGATTCCAAAACTGTTTCAGGAAATGACAAGAACCATGTAATAAGTTCGTATGAAGAGAGGGAAGTATTTCAATGGGATTAATGACAATGTGACTTTTACTGCATTAATTTTTTTTTAATTCAAACAGTCACCATATTTTCAATACTACCTCATGTACTTATGATCCCACGATGTTCAACGATGTGAATCAGGGGTCCAGGCTGTTAGCTGGTCCTCTGCTTCCAGGACTCTCACAAGGATATAACAGATATGCAGGCCAGAGCTATGGTGCCACCTGAAGACAGCCAGGAAAGGAAGACCCACGTCTACTCTCTTGTAGTAACCAGCAGAATTCAGTTCCAGAAAGGTTACTGGGCTGTGATCCTTAGTTTCTTGTCGGCTGTTGACCAGAGAGACACCTTCCGGGCTGTGTATAAAATAATCGTGGAAGTGAATCCGTCATCTTTGTCCTATTCTGTTGTTTAAAACAAATCGTAGCCGTACTCAAGGGGAGGAGATTGCACGAGGCCCATCTTACAGCATGTCCATGTCAGGCAGTAAAATATAATGGGGATGGAATGGACTTCGGTGTTGATGATCTCTTTTAAATTTCAGTCCCACCAGTTAATATCCAGGGCTATCTGTGCTGCAGTTTCTTCATTTGCTTAACATGGGTAAGAATGATATCTACTTTATATGGTTGGTGGGAAGATTAAATAAATTATTAGATTAAAAGTAATATAGGAAAAATGTATCTACTTACCCATCAGATGTCAGAGGTGCTGAGTTCATGGTCATACAACATTGAGGAATAAAGTTGCAAACCAAGAGAAGATGTTAGAGGAGTTTTATTGGAAATAAGAAAAATATCTCCTGGCTTTCCAGGAGGGGTTCCAAGAGGGTGGGCACTGAGGCCATTTCTCAGGGGTAATTTATACAGCAAAACCACAATGTTGTTCATCTATATGATTACAATTATAGCTGCTTAACTAATATTGATCCAATAGGGAAACAAGTTATGTAACAAGGGTATGTGGAAAGAATAAAGGCATTCTTAGAAAGGAAGGAGAGGAAGATCCGGCTGTTCTGGTCATCCGCCTATGTGTCTGATGCCTGTGTGGGACTACTGGACCAGGTGGTGCTAATTACAGTACAATCTCAAATTGCTATTTATCTCCCAGGCCTGACACTGCGTCTCCATCCCGAGGCATGGCTCTCTTCAGGTTTGCCTCCAGTCACAATTTTGTTGCCTTTATTTCTGTGCTGACTTCCTTGAGGGCCCAGTCCCTCTCTGAATGCACATTAAATGTCTAACTTAGTTGTCTATAATAATGGCACTCAGAACAGGCTGCAGTACAGTGCCATGTAACTGCTGGGTAATTATCCCACTTACCCTTTGCTGGTGTTATTTCTAGAGAGGTGGCGGTGGCACTTGGGCAGTGTTTGTCTGGTCCCTGAGAAGGCTTTACAACCTTAAGCAATGGTGCCATTCAGTCACTTCCATGTATGTATCATGTGCACACTGTGGTTTTAAGATAATTACACATCAGCTGCATGCTATATATTTGACAAATTGCTTCCTATTGATTTATATCTGGTTCCTCAAGGTGAAGGTGGGATGCCACAATGCTAAGTAAAGTGACTAGGACCAACCATCAAATAGAAGAGTCTTCAGGGACAATTTGATACTGTACAAAGTGGTTTCATCTCTAGGAATTGAGATCAGCCCATCAAATATTAAAGGCCCTTTAGCAGGAGCTGCGGTCCTTCAAACAGCTGGCGGACTCTGTTGCCAGGGTTCTGAAGGAAAACTGTTGCCTGCAGGGGGTCTTTGGAAAAGGTCTGTACAGAAGATGGCCTTTAAAGATATTTTATCTTTGTAATTGAAAGCACAGACAGAACTGTCCCCTAGGGCAGCCTCCAGGTGGTAAATGGTAAGCACTTTGTTTATGAAAGTGAGGTGGAATATTAAAAAGAAAAGGAGGTTTAAAATAACCCAGAAAAATGTACACTAGTGTGACATGTTGAAATTTGTGTTTGATTTTTTTGTTCTTATTTTCTGACATATAGCTCCTAAAACCCTTGTGAACAGATGGTCTTTGCATACTAATCAGTTCAGGGTGGGGGCTGGTCATGGGGAAGACTAGGATGAAATTAGAGGGCTGCAACTTAGGGCTCCACCCCAATCTCTGGCACACTCCCTGTGCAAGGTTGAGTTCACCAGTGAGTTTATCAATCATACCTACGTAATAAGGGCTCCATAAAAACCTAGAAGGGATGGGTTTGGAAAGTTTACAGCTAGCTGCACATGTAAAGGTTCCTGGAGGGCATGGAAGTTCCATATCCTCCTCCCATACCACAGCCCGTCTCTCTTTCACCACCTGCCTGTGCATCTGATTCCTTGTAATATCTTTATTATAAATGGGTGCATGTAAGTGTTGGGGAAAATAGAAATGGGGTAGTCTTCGTTCAAGCCACTTACCATGGAAGCAATAAGGCCATTATTCATCAAATCTCAGACCAGTTCCACAGTTCAACCTTTGAACCTGTCTGCAGATATCTGAGCATGGGTAGGAGTTAACTTCTGCTGACCTTCTGTAAAATGGACCCCTTTCCCCAAACTATCCAGAGACTGAGACCATGACCTATCCCTTTCCTAAAAAAGCTTAACTTGCAGCACTAATAATAATTCCTGACTAACAAATGATGTAATTTCCAACCACCTTTCAGTTTTTAAAGCTATAAATTCAGCCACCTTTATGTAAAAGTTTGTAGTATTTTCAAGATTGTTTGAATCCGTGGTTTCCCAAATTGCAATCCTAATTAGCTCTCGATAAATGTAATTTTGTTTGTTTTCTACTAGGCTGATTTTACTCTCAGTTGACATAAGTGTTTCCTTGAGGTCTGTGAGCTGCTTCATCAAAATGATTAAACTGGAGAAGGAGGTCAAGGAAATTCTAAGTTGTAACTTTTTGTTTAGAAGTACGGGTTGCAACCCGGAGTTTCCATTATCATCTAAAATGGGGGAATTTCTTGTGTGACTGACTGAGCTCTTTTTGAGTGGGGTCTGACATCATCTCTAGGTAGATAGTATCAGAACTGGCTTGAATTCTAGAACATCAGGTAGTATCTGCTGGAACGTTGCTGGCTTAGTGTGTGCAGAAAATTCCTTATGCAGGTGGTATCCTTAGTGCTGTGTAAGCAGGAAAGATACACTTTGGTCTTCTCCTCTATTTCTAGTAGTATATTTCACCAAAGTAAGAAAATATGCAATGGTAATGAAGATTTTTGAATTTAAATTGCAAATGAAGTTAGCATAATCACTGCAATTCGCTATTTTCAGGAAGTATGGCAGAAGATTAGTTTTGTCTGGTACGAAGTACAGGCCCAGGGAGGCTTCAGTCAAAACAGAGGCAAACACCTACACTAGGATAAGTGGCAGTGACAGAGGTTGAGTGTTCAAGAGTAGGTGTTCCCACTCAGACGACATTTAGCTGCAGGTAAAAGAACACCTAAGAGACGCAACTTGAACAAGGAAGGAGTTTATTTGTCACATGCAACAGAAGATGTGGAGGCAGATGACGCTAAACAAGCATAGCAGCAGCAAATGACATTAAGGACAAGTCCTCTTTATCTTCCTCTCCTTTCTCCTGAGCAAGCGGCTTTCATTTTCACGGTGTCCAGATGGCTGTTGCGCCCGAGCTGTCGTTCCTGTTTTAGGAAAGAAAAGGGGCAGAGAGGAATGAAGGGCAATACTTAAGGAACCGTGCTGGCCAGCTCTGCTCCTGATTTACTTTATCTCATGGGCTAGAAGTGTGTGGGGTAGTCCCTTCCATCCACAGAGGATCCTAGGGATTAATGTTTACGTTTCTGCCCTCTGTAGGAGAGGAAGGCAAGGAGAGATAGCCTGACGACGATCACTGGGTTTCTTACCAAAGAGCCTGCCATAGTAATGCCCGGGGCTGTGTGCCCCCTTGTCGCTCCTGTTACACGTCTCTGACTGAGTTTTCAAACTATTTCTTGGCACAGGTCAGACAGGTGCATATATTCTTAAGGTGAATCACTCCATTGAGTAACTTGGTACTAAAAATTGGCTGAACTATGTGTACAAAGAAAGTCTTCACATCTACAGCTTGTCACACCCTTCTCAATGGCCAGAAAAAATTTCTGCCTCTAATCCTAAGCACCATCATTCAGACAATATAACTTTTAGAAACGTGCCTTATTGTGTCCTGGCCAAGAAAAATGAACATAAATATTGCCTGCTGTACTAAAGCCTGTCCTTATAAAGACTATTACTTGAAAATCAGTAGGTTACTAGGGCACAAAGGAGTGCTTGGTCAATACCTGATTCATCAAGTGTACAGTCCTTTCCTTACTGTTTCTTTCCCACGGTCACAAGGCCAAGGCTAATCAACCAAGCCAATGTGTCCATTATTGGCCCTCTAGTGTATCTTAAGCTTCTACCAGTGGCGGGTTACTGCTTGGCTTCCACTGGAGGGCAAGATGTGCTCTCCAAGAAGATTAGTACAAAACCTCACTTTGAATGCATGTGCGGAGCCTGCTCGTCTGTCTGCGTCACCACATTATCTAACAAGGGAAGCATCTGCTAACATCCTATGACCATGGCGATTCTCCTTTGTCACAAATACGCAAGGTAAATTGCAGGGTTCTCTTCTTGATGCAAAGGTAAGAGGACGGGGAAATGAGACTGGGGTCTGATTTACCTTTGGCAGGGCACATGATAAAGATCCTGGGTACCTGAAGATGTCACAGTCATTTGGTACCACTGGAGGGAAGAAAGGTTGTTAGGAGAAAGAACTAAGTCTGTAAAGCTTGTGGAAATACCTGGCCTGATTCTCATTTAGGAAGATGCCAAATCTTTGAGGAAAGTAGCTACCTGATCATTAAGCAAGCTTGGATAGCTTGTGTAATGAGACTGTAATCACGTGTTCACCTCGACATTTGGTCAAATCACTGTGACACTACATTGACAGGAAAAATAAGATGCTTAGCTGAACCCTTCCTATATACGGATTTTTGTAATATTTTTCAAAAACGCTGTTTTGACAAAATAGTATTACTTCTCTTGTCCCACCCAGCCTCTGGGAACTCTAATCCTTTGAAGGCTATTGATTTCCTCTTGTTTGTACACTTTCTCACAACTCAATTAGAACACATTTTTCCAGTGGGCAATGATCTTGATCACATTAACATTCATGAGATGAGCCTGGGTCCCACTTGTTGTTTAATAAAAGAAATAGAATCCGGGGATATTATTCAGCTGTAGGAGCTTATCACCTTGGGACAACATTACTATCGCAATTCCATTAAAAGAATAGCAAGAGGAAGGGAAGTAGCAATAATAAAAAAATTGTTGCTTTTAGGCAATAACCAGAAAGTACTTGCTTGTTGTGAATCTCCTCCCTTGGCCCTTTAATCAAGAGCAGAAGCTGCCATGCTCCAGGCAGTTGGGGATGCTGCAGTGGTTCAGAGGAACAGTTGTGCTGACGAGGCTGAAAAGATAAAGGGCAAAACACCAGCCCGATCTTCAGTGCTGTCATGGCTTCAGCTCTGCTCCTAGAACCTCAGTGCCATGCACACATGCCTCTGCTTTACCAAATGAGCATTTTGCCAAGAAGGGTGCCAGATGCCTTCTATAACTTATTTCATTAAGTGCTCACTGCAAGTCTAAGGGGAAGATAGTATAATTCATTGTATAAATCAGTGTGGTTAAGCATCTTGCCTAGGGTTATATGGTTAGTGAATGGTGGGAATGGGGTCCTTGGAAGTCACAGAATGAGGGGGAGAGAAGCTCTTGGACAGAGTGCAGTGGCAGGAGCTGAAAAAGCACAGATGGTTAGAAACCTCTTGGGAAGGGCAGGCTGGGTGTGAAAGAGAACACAGGTAGGGGTTGGTGACACGGCCCGGGATTGGCCGAATGCTTCTCTTCCTCTTTCTCTCTGGGCACCAGGAAAAAACAGAGTAAATGCTCTTGGAGTTCTTTTGCATGACCTAAACAATCCACTGTTTTGGAAGGTGTAACATGCAGTACTTTTATGTCCTTTCTAGTCTCCCAAAACACCTAATCAAATTCCTTCTTTCTCTGCACCCTACTTGCATCTTGAGTCAGAGGAGCTGGTCCTGGTCCCCTCGGGCCAGCAGAAGCCCTGTGTGAGAACCTTGAGTGTCCTGGTCCGACCCACAGAGACCAGTTTATGCTGAGGAGCCCCTCCTTGCTTAAGCTCAGCATTTTGTCTCTTGGGCTGCTTTCCCCTTATTTCTTCTCTTTGGGCCACAGGCTCATTTTCTTTTTGCTTGTTTTTCTTCCAGTCATCTGACTGGTGCTTCAACTGTCACAGAAGTTCTTGTGGATACATGTAATTCAGATGAAGAGAACTAATCCTGAATGGACACTTGGGAAGGACATGCAAATTCAAGGCCTTTCATCTATCCTGTGATTGCACTTTTATTTAGAAGGTTCCCCCGTCTTAACCAAAGAACACTGAATTATTGCATAATGAATAATTAAAAAGCCTCTTCTCGTGATCAGAGTCAGGAGTTTTTGTATGTTCAAGTTAATCCAGCTCCTCTGGCAAAGAAAATCCTGATAAAGGGTAATACCAATCTAGCATTTCTAGTTAATTTGGAGTCTAAATTTCCTTTACTGAGTAGTTCACAAATGATTATCCTTTCTCTCAACCGGGTAACTGAAAAATGCAGAGAAAGCTATAGTAACAAGCTTGGGTTTTCTGGAGGCTAAGAGGCTTCACAGTGGCCAATTCAGTCTATGGCCATTTGGGGTAATTTCATATAGGCCCTCCATAAAGAGGATATGAGTAAGTATAGAGGGAAACTTAGCCTAGAACTTAATGCTTTGGCTTAATGAAAATTACTGCTTTCCTACCTCTTAGAGAGTTCAAAGGCCTGGGGTGATTTCCCTAAATGGTTTCAGCTAACCTGATAAGGGAGGGAAGATGAGAATTAATGGCACTATCACTGGAAAGTTTAAAGTCTAATTAGCTCTCAGGCTGGCTGAGTTTTGTTAATTCATCGATGGGATTCGGGGAAGGCAGGCAAGGCAGGGAGGCAGCAAAAACTAAGTCAGAATGAAGAGCACAGGGAAAAGCAACCAACCAAGGTGATTTGTTCCACTTTTTGACCCACCTGGCATAAAAGCCACTGCTGATTTGTTACTTTGTTAAGGGGTTCCAAGAGAAACTTGGAATAGTGGCCCACTTACACTTCCGATTAATTTTCTGTGACTCAGGATGCAGTAAGTAAATGGATTACAGAACCATTTGATCTTCAAAAAGAGGTTTATGGCTGCTTTGATGATTAAGTACCCAGGGGACACAATGGATTATCATGGATAATGGATTAGGAGAAGTGAGATATTAAAAATGAACTCTCCTCCCTGGTCACATACAGATGATGCTGAGGCTAAATGGGGACTAGCTTAACCCCGTCATGCACTTGAACAAACAATAGAGAAAAACAAAGCAAACTTGGATAACACAGAGGAACCCATTTTTCTCACTTTGGGGAGGAAAATAAGGTCTTATTGGTAGAGCTTTAAAGTATAATCCCTATTATGACAGGATGATAAATTCTGAGAAAGAATCTTGACAAGTTCAGGTTTGAAGCAAAATATGCATCAGAAAATAGAAAGCACTGTATTGGTTTCCCAGAGGGTAATTTATGCCCAGTCTCTATGTCAGAGTATCGATCACAGAGAAGAGGTCCCCTATAGAAGAGCAGACTCCCAGCTGGGTACAGTGGAGCATGACTGTAATCCCTCCTTCACAGGGAGGCTGAGGCAATAGGATCACAGGTTTGAGGCCACCCTGGGCACCTTAGTAGGACCCTATCTCAAAATAAAAATTATAAAAGGGGGAGGTTGTAGCTCCGTAGCAGAGCACTTGCCTATCACATGCATGGCATGTGTCAGTTTAATCCCTAGTACAACAAATAGAAACTGCCCTCACTTGGTTCTTCTGGCTGCTTTCTGGTCTTTGATCTTTTCTTGGGGTTATAATTTACAAAGGGGAGAACTAGCTGTGTCTCTGAGCCACAGCTGCCTTGTTAGGGAAAACGGTCCTGCACAGGAGGGTGTTTCAGGTGAACCCATGACTTGTTGTGATACCCTGAAATTGTATCTTCAGTTAGTACTGATTTTTCTTGCCAAAAGGAAAAAGATGTAAGCAGATTTAACTTTCTCTTTTAGTCTAGCTCTTGAAAGAGAATGTATATGGAGTTTTATTTGTCTGATCTTTATAGCTTATCATAACAGAAGTGATATTATGTTAGGATATATTTGTTGACACCTAATTTTTTCTTCAGATTTCTAAATGAAATTAGTAGCTTTCATACCACATACTATTTTTATTTTACTCAAATAGTTGCTCTTCACTGTTTCAGAATGGGGCACCTGGCCATCTGTGGCTCTGCTACATTAGGAAGATCACCTTACCTTGCTGAACTACAGAATCCTCATCTAAAAGAATCTTATTCCACCTACCTTTCAGGGTTATTTGGATAACAAAAATATAAATGAGATCCTGTTAATTAAAATGTTTTGAAGACTGTTATGTAAAAGAGATGCAAGGAGAAAATTAAAATACAGTGTTAAAGCTATTCTTATCAAAGTTTGAGCAAGATTTTTATAGCAATATAGACAAGATTATTCTTTTTTTTTTTTTTTTTTTTTTTGCAGTACTAGGGATCGAACTGAGGACCTTGTGCTTGCCAGGTAGGCACTTAAGGATTATTCTATTTTATTTTATAGTTTTGGGATATCAAGAATTGAATTCAGAACCTTGCACTTGTCAGGCAGGCACTTATACCACTCAGCTATATCCTGGGCCCTACTCTAAAATTTATGTGGAAAGGTCTATCTAAAATAATTTTGCTTTTGCACTGGGAATCAAACTCAAGACCCTGCACTTGTCAGGAATGCACTATGCTGCTGAGCTATATCCCTGGTCCCTAAAATAATTTTGAAAAATTATTGACAAAATCACTCTATCTAATATCAAGATTTTTCATATATATAGAAACTTTAAGACTGTGTATAAAAACACAGATCTGTGGAAAAGGATATATAACCCAAAAGTAGATACACATGGATAAAATTGGCTAACTTTTGATAATAGCACAAAAACAAAAGAGTAGAGGAAAGATAGCTCTTCCAACAAATGATTCTGGAACAACCAAATATCCACAGACTTAAAAATAAAACCAAAACACTAAGTCTTACATCTTATACCAAAATTAACTGAAGTGAATTATAAATTTAAATGTAAAGCATAAAGCTGGGAATATAGCTCAGCAGAACTGCTCCTGCCTGGCAAGCACAAGGTCCTGAGTTTGATTCTCAGTACCAAATAAATGAATGTAAAGCATAAAATATTTAAAATTTTCAGAAGAAAACATAAGAGAAAATCTTTAATGCTGAAAGTTTTGTGAAAATCTGGACATCACACCAAAACCATCATCCATAAAAGCAAAAAAATAATATTTTAACAAATTTAAAAAAAAAAGCTAGTGGTCTAGGAGGGACCCTTTTAAGAGGACCAAAATATAAGTTGCAGACTGGGAGAAAATATTTACCAACTACATATCTGACATATGGCTCATGTCAATAGTGAAACAAACAAATAATTCAACTGAAAAACAGGCAGCAGACACCAAGAGGTATTTCACCTATGGTTTTAAACCTGTGGCAAGTAAGTAATGAACCCTGGCCCTGTGGGTTCACGTGACAGGTCCGCGAGGCCCAGCTCAGCTGTCCTGCGTAGTCGTCCGGGCAAGCAGTGTTAGCAGCTGAGTTGGAGCCTCCGCCACTGGGAGATGGGAAGCCCATCAACTTTGAATGGCTGGAGGACGGATAGGGCCTATTCACCAACACTGTCTCCACCCCGGAGAGAATGTTCTATTTCTGACGTGTATAGAGACATAATTATAACAAATGGCTATCCTAATCTAATATCTACTCCTGTTCTTTTAAACAATCAAGTCTGCATCTCCAGAACCAGCCAGAGAGTCTTCCTACAGAGGATATTAGTGCAAACTCCAATAGACCCAAACCATCAGAAGTTGTACTGGAAGATGACAGAAAAGGCCTTTTTGCAGAAGCCACAGAAGTTCTTTGCACAGACCAGACAGGGACCCTGTCCTGTCCTCAGAACCTGCGCCTGCATCACCCCTGTTATCCCTACTACACCCACCGATCCTAGAATGGAATCCAAGAGTGTGGCGGCTCCTGTGATCTCTGACAGGTCCAGGGAAGAGGTTGAAGAAGAAATGGAGATATATTTGATACAGAACTTGGTGTGCCAGATCCAAAGCTGGTGATGGCATGAATGCTTACACGACATACACAGTAAAAACGAAGACTTCTCTTTCCATGTTCAGTAAGAGTGAACTTTCAGTTAAAAGAGCATTCAAGCTGGGTGTGGTGGTGCATGCCTGTAATCCCAGCGCTCGGGAGGCTGAGACAGGAGGATTGCTGCAAGTCTGAAGGCAGCCTGGGTTAAAAAGTGAGCTGGAGACCCTGTCTCAAAAAAAGACCAAGAAAAAAACAAAAGAAGATTCCGCGAAGTTCTTGGTTTGCACTGCAAAATTAGCGATCAAGTATTTACATGTTGGTTACATTGTGTCACCAGCGCCAGGACAGAGTGTAGTAGGTATAACCAAAGTCAAAATAGGTAAAGCAGATTCACCATCCACTGAAGTTGTAGAAAAGCAAAGAGCAGCTCTTGAAAGGTATCTTCAAAAAGCAGTAAAATATCCAACTTTACTACATGATACGGATTTAAGGCAGCTCTTGGAACATTCAGAGCTGCCTAGAGCAGTTAATACACAGGGTCTGGGTGGAGCAGGAATATTGAGGATGGTGAACAAGGTGCTGATGCTGTCAATGAAATGACAATCATGATGAATGAATCAGATGCAAAGCTTGAAGAAAAGCAGCAGCGATTTGAGAATCTCAATCACCAGTTTAGGAAACTTCATGCCAGTGTCAAAGCCTTGGTCTGTCATAGAAGAGAATTTCCAGCCAGTACAGTTGCCTCTGCTAAAAGTGCTGCCATGTTAGGTAATTCTGAGGATCATACTGCTTTATCTAGAGCTTTGTCTCAGCTTGCAGAGGTCGAAGAGAAAATAGAACAGTTACATCAAGAACAAGCTTTTGCTGACTTTTATGTGTTTTCAGAACTACTCGGTTACTACATTTGTGAAAGGTGTGTTTGATCATCGAATGAAATGCTGGCAAAAGTGGAAGGATGCTCAAATTACTTTGCTCAAAAAATGTGAAACTGAGGCAAAATGATGGTCACTAACAAACCAGGTAAAATACAGCAAAAAAAATGAAATAAGAGAGTGGGAGGCACAGTTATGACAAAGAATGGGTGTGAACAGATCTCTGAAACAATTTGAAAAGAAGTGGGACCATCTGAGAAAGAACAAGTGAAGGATTTTAAAACAAATATGTCGAAGAATTAATACAAACACAGCAACAGCTGATAAAATACCTTTCCTACCTGAAGCCAAAGCTATTGGCTCACAATAAGATTATTCCACTTAAGAAGACATTGAATGTTTGTTGTAGTTGTCATGAACTCCACAGCAAAATTATTTAAAATCATCTAAATAAACCACTATTTATTTTATGAATTATATATTTTTTACATATAAATATATAGTCTGACATTTTATTATAAGCTGCATGTCCTGACTGTCTTTGAATTAAGAGGACTGTGGCACAACATTCTGCAGTACTTTGTTGAATGGAGCACTGTTGTCTTAAATACTCGTACTAAAATGTGCACTGCAAGGCCAGAACATTTTACAATACTTTTTCTTTATAATATGTTCTGTAGTATGTTTATCCTCTTAGTGAAATGAACTACTAATGCATTACTAATGTTTGCTTTTACATTCCTATACAGAAATTATGATTTTGTGATTACAGCAGTAAAATGATATTCTTTGTGAAAAAGAATAAGTACATAAAAACATGTTCAACATCACTAGCCATTAGGGAAATGTGAACTAAGAAAATGATATCACTACATACCTATGAGAAGAGTAAAATTAAAAATAGTAACAATAATAAATACTGGCAAGGATACAGAGAAAAACTCTCATATATATTGTTAGTGGGAATATAAAACAGTATAGCCATTTTGGAAAAGGGTTTGGTCAACTTTAAAAATCTAAATTTGTACCTACCCTATCATTGCTGGGCATTTATCCCAGAAAAATGAAAGTTTATTTCTACACAAAAGCTTATACATGGTTTTTCATAACAGCTTTATTTATAATAGTCCTAGACTGGAAACCTGCTTTAGGTGAATAGTTCCACAAATTGGGCTATATATATGTTATGCCTTTTTAAGCAGAAATAGAAAGGAACAAATTATTGATAGACTCAAATTAATAGCACAATAATTCTTCTCCCAAAGATAGCTGCATCCTAATTCCCCAAACCCATGGCTATGTTATGCCAAAAGTGACTCTGCAGGTATGGTTAGCTTAAAGAATTTGGATGGGGAGTCTACCCTGCTTTATCTGAGTGGGTACAATGTCATCAATCACAAGGCCCTTAAAAACCAGAAGCAGGAAGTCAGTCAAAGATGAATTTGATGATGGAAGCAGAGGTCTGTCTAATCTGAGGCCACAAACCACAAAATACAAGCTGGACAAAGACAGAGAACAGATTCCTCCTTAGCACCCCCAGAAAGCACACAGCTCTGCCACATCTTAATTTTAGCCGAATGAAATGGATTTTGGTTTCCTGACTTCTAGAAGTACAAGATAATAAATTTGCGTTGTCATAAAGTCACTAAGTTTGTGGCAATTTGTTACAGTGCAATAGGAAACTAATTCTAATAACTTTGATGGATCTCAAGGACATTATGCTCAGTGGGAAAAATCGCAAAGGTCACATAAGATATGATTCCATTTACATGATGCTTTTCAAGTGGAAAACTTATAGAAATTGAGAACAAATTAGAGGTTGCCCAGGGTTAAGGTTGGTGGGGGAAGGGTGACAGAATTGAACAGAAAGGACAGGATGCAGGAGATTTCTGCAATGATGGGACAGATCTGCACCTTGACCATGGCAGTGGTTACAGGTGATGTAGGACTATGCACACCATGGTACCGTGTCAGTTTCCTGGTGTTGATACTGTAGTGTGACTATGTAGCCACATGATAAAACAGGGTGATGGGTGCATTGATCCTCTTTGTATTCTCCTTACAAATCACTTGTGAATCTATAATTACTTCAATTTTTAAACAATTAAGCAGAAAGAACAATAAATGAAATTTATTCTAAGAAGCGAAAATAAAAGCCATGACTAATTGAAAACCTGTGACAAAGCATCTTTTCTAAAAAGATCATTGAGTCTAAGTATCTGTGTAAACATATACATATGGCAAGTTTTGCTATTTGGAGTCTTTTAGAATTACTGCACAGATTGAATAAATTGAAGTGATCATTAATTTACAAAAAACAAACCTCAGTAACACTTTACTCAACAGTTTACTAGTAAGTTACTCTTGCTTATAAAATACCTACAAGAATGCCTTTATGTCTTTGATTCAGCCCTTAGTTCATTAAGAGGACCATGGGCTGCCTGTGAAGAATCACTGTGTTGAAGGATTGAAGCACTTCAGTGTTTGAAGAGTGCAGTCCCTATGTGAGTTCAGCAGTGCCCTGTAGTAGGCAGCTGGGGCTGCCATAGACTGAATGGTTTAGATGACAAGCTCATTTCTTACCGTCCTGGAGGATGGATGTATGTGGGAACTTTCTCATCAGGGCATTTACCTTGCAGAGGAGAGTAATCTCACTGTTCCCTCGCATGGAGCAGAGAAACAGGGAGAGATACTCTCTGATGTCTCTTCTTACAAGGGCACTAATCCTATCACCAGGGCCTCCCCCTCATGGCCTCATATAAACCCAAATATTTCCTAAAGTCTTCATTTGCAAATGGCATTATGTTTGGTGAAGACTTCAATGTAGGAATTGGGGTGAGGGGCACAATAAAGTCTACAGTAGATCTTAAAGTAGATATTTCAAGCTAAAGGACAATAAAAAGAATTAAGATATAAATCCCAAGGAAGCAGACCCTTTGGTACTCATTGTTCCAGGCAGTATTCTGAGAGCTTGTTGGACAAGTAATCCCTGCAGGAAAATATCTTATTGTAGTATAAAATACTTTTGGTGCAGCAGTATACTTTTAAGAGGATTTCAAATTCTGAAATATTTCATATGTCAAATATGGTAGAATGAAAAGTTTGTGAAATGGGATTCTTTTGTGTGTATCTTTAGGTATGTTACCTAACCTATGCTGAGCCTCTTTCTCAGATTTGTACAGGGGATGATACTGCATATTAGATTGTTATGTTAAATGAGATCCTACATGAAGTGCCTGGGACATTATTGAGCACCTACTAGATATAATATGTGTTAGCTCCCTTTCTGTTCTTTCTGCTACCTAGAAAGTAAAGCCCCTTTTCTGGAAAATCTACTGTATTTTAAAATAGGAAAATGGGCAAAAGATTCAAAGGGATGAAATAATTACAATAGGAAGAAAATTACCAGCCATAAATACTAAAGATCTGCAAGGTCAACATCTCAAGGCAAGAAAGACTCCTCAAAATTAGAGGTGACATAGCAGATACAACACTTCTAACCTGACATGACCCCCAAACTGACAAGGTCAAAGATTTTTAAAATTATCTCTCCATGGATGATAAACCAGATACCACCCGCAGTAAATTAATCCACTCAAGTTAAATAAACCACTAGGGCTTGAAATGGAAACACTATTTCACATCTTAACACATTTTCCCTGCAACGTGAAAGCAGAAAGGGAAAGTCATTTCTTTCCATTCATTTAAGTGCCACTTTTCTCTCTTTCCTTTTTTCTCCCACTAGAACATCACTGCTGCTCTCACACTTTTAGTGTCCTCTCCAGGCACACTTTGTTCGAAGTCAGAACAAAAGAGAGTAGAGAAAACAGTAGACTTGAGATGAACATTTACTAGGCTGGTATTGCATTTCTTTTGTAGAATTAAGCCAAAGTCTTGGTTAAATTGGAGGTGCCATAGCACTCAAGGCAAGTCTTTCTTGCCTTGAGATGTTGACCTTGCAGATTCTTAGTATTTATGACTGGTAATTTTCTTCCTATTATAATTATTTCATCCCTTTGAATCTTTCACCCATTCTTGTATTTTAAAATACAGTAGATTTTCCGGGAAAGGGGCTTTACTTTCTAGGTAACAGAAAGAACAAAACGGTAGAATTGAGTTCATACCGACATTGATGTTTTTCTAACCTAACTATTTTTATTAAGCTTACTGGTCTTGAACACAGATATGAACAGGCCAGGCCTCTAGAGTGTCATCAGCAAGTCCTGCACCCTGGAATGGAAGCACCAAATGTGTCTAAAAGACCAGCTTATAAAACTACTGCCAATGTTCTAATCAATTTGTTACCAAACAGTGAGGTTTCAAAAATTCATGCCAGGTACCAGGCAAACTTTGTAGGGCATTATAAACTCATGTTTTGTAGTTATTTTTCTTAAACTGCACAGTGATGAGCATGATCTTTTATGCACAGTGAACACTGTCTTGTTTACTTTTCTCTTGTTTCTGAGACAAAATACCTGACACCCAAAATTAAGGAAGGAAAGGTTTATTTAGCTGACAGTTTGTGGAGGTTTCAGTCCATACTTGGCTGGTTCCAAGGCACGGTGGCACATGGCAGAGAGCAACAGTTCATGGGGGCAGAACACAGCAAAAGCAACAAGAGCAAAAGAGGGAGGAGCGGCAGCAAGTAGTCTCTTTCCCTCCCTTACACTGTGTGCAAACTACCTGCCCTAGTGTAGGCGTAGCTCTCACACCCATAATTCCAACATTGGACCATGAATCAATCATAAACTCTGGAAGCCTGCCCTGCATGAGGCTTTGGGGGAGTCATCCAGACACAAACCATACCAAATATACAATAAATATATGTTAGATTATGAATGACACATATAAAACATTTCAACTGGCATTATATATACAGAATTTTAAAGCATTGCAGTGGAATATCTATTGCACATGTTAAAGGAGAGTTTCTGTTTTCCTAGTCATGTGTTAGAGACTTCATTCTTGTCTTGCAGAGAATTACAGGAGTTATGTGATCATGATGTCAGGGGAAATGGGCACTGAGTCTGCCCGTTCTTGTGGGTTTCTCTTTCCGATAAACCTCTTCTTCCTTTTTTTTTTTTTTTTTTGCGGTACTGGGGATCGAACTCAGGACCCTGCGCTTGCTAGGCAAGCGCTTATTCCACTGAGCTATATCCCCAGCCCCTCTTCTTCCTTTCTGAGAGGTGGTGCATGAAGGATGGTCATTCTTCACATGGTGAGTTTTCTAGAGAAGGCAACTCACTCTTCACACCTCTGGCAAACCTTTCTTTGAATTCCTCCTTCTTCCTTCTCCTTCGATCTGGTTACCTTTTAGACTCTGTATGTTTGTTCTCCTGCACTGCTGTATTGTTTGTTTGTTTTCCCAATTTTCTCCTGTTTTCTGGGTCCTATCTTCCTGTTTCTTAATTTATTCTCTTATCCTGCTGGGACACATTTTCCAAGGAAAGGTCCTTGTGTGTTGTTTCCTTTACTCGTACTGGTGACTAACTAGTAGGCTGCCTTCATGGGTGACTCGAATGTGCACTCTACATTAGAAGGGACCATCCTTGCTTTAATGTTCTGTTATTGACTCCTTGGGGTTCTTAACTTTTGAACAAAGAGTTCACATTTTTAGTTTTTGTGGGCCTCATCAATTATACATGCTGTCCTTTTGGCTGTATGTGAGACTCTTCGATTGAAATATTTCTCACATGACTTTTCTGTCATTGCTCCACTCTCTTCCAGGATTCTGTGTTGCTATGGAGAAATCTGACACTGTGTGGTTCCGTTTCTATTGTCTTTGGCTCGTTCTTCTTCCCTTTGACAGCTCCCTTCTCCACTAGTCTCCCTTCTTCTCCCTTGAGCTGGAATTCTGTGCTGATGCACTTGGCTTGGGTCTCATTTTTCATTTATTATCTTGTACACCTGTTGGGCTCCTTCAATTTTTGGATTTCTGTACTTGATTGCAAAAGACATTTCTTTTATTACTGCTTTTATACTTTTTCACTTTTTATTAGTGTATGTCTGGAACATAATAAATTTGGGGAACTGGCACACATACAACATTTTGATCTTTTTGATACATCTTTTGATTTCCTAAGGTTTCTGTGGAATTCTAATTACTTGGAGAATAGATTCCTTGATTTATCTTTTGTTATCATCTTTTTTATTGTCTATTGGCTTTTTTCCTCCTTTCTGGAATTTTCCTTTGATTTTATTTGATAATACTTCTGTTATTATTTCCTAAGCCCCAATCTTCATCTCTAATTATGTTGCTTTATAGCTTCTGATTCGTTTGCTGTAGGCATATAATTTTTTTCTACCTGTCTATATTAGTGTTAGATATTTTTCAGAAGTTTTCTCCTGTTCCCTCTATTTTTCTATGTTCTCCTTTGTTTCTTTACATTTTTGGCTTGCATGTTATGGATTTTCTACAAATATCTTCTATTCCTTGAGTCTCAGTTCATACTACAAAGTAATAATAAAATGCAGACTAGAGGCTGAATTGTGGGCGTTACTGACCAGTGGGATGTATAGAAAGTGATTTGATAGAGACTTGTTCTTTTCTTAGGGGAAACTCCAAATGTCAGCATTAACAAATTTCTCTCTCATACCTCAGTTTCTCCAGAGAATAAATTCTAGAAAATCCTCATCTGTAAAGCATTGTAAGAGAGGTCAAGGAAAGAGGAGAATGATATTTTACTATCCGTTTGTAGACTTGAATTGAATACCCCATTTTCAAAATTATGCTTCATGCCTTCTCTCCATTATGCCTAGGTTTTTTCTCCTATAGAGATGAAATTCTGGTTGTATTTTCAGAGAAAAAATTTTTACCCTGTGGTGAGAGAGTGAACTTGGGGTACTCAACTGTCATCTTGTTACTAACCCCTAGGTCTGTACTTGAGGTCAATCCACTCCTACTCGCACTATACATCCAAACCTCAAGTCTCTCTTGAGTTTTTCCAAGAAAATTGACTTGTTTCTATCGTTTCCTACATGGACAGATGGTTTTATGTTTTGTCTAGTTGGCTAAGTGAGTTTCACACTTCTGTGTATTTTTAATCTTCCTAAATTTGTTGACATCTAGTGGCATCTTTCATCCCTACTCCTGCTCTTTTTGTCCTTCTAACTTACTCCTTTTTGATCCTTTTTTTGTATATTGGTGGTGTTTCAGGAGGGGACAGAAGGTATATTTCTTTCAGTTCACCACATTTAAATAGAATTCTTCAGTGACCTTCTAAAACTTTCTAATGCTCTAATTCCATGTCAACATTGAAGCTGGCAGTGAAGCTGGCATGGACAGTATCCAAAGTTGGAGAAAAAAATAAAAGAAAAGGAAAAACAGGATGCTATTGTTTGACAAGGAATGTTCTTAGCTATATAAATAGATCGTTAATACCAAGGACAGGTGGGGGACAAATTTTCTTTTGAAGGTTATTCAGCTTTCCAGCTTTTGGAAAATATAATCAAGTGTCAAAACTGGGAATATTCAGTCTTTTATGTTGAGAGAAAAATTAAAAAGTGCACAGTTAATTGGGGTTTCTGGATTGTTTTGGATGAACTTTCTAGCTCTGTAAATATATGTAAATTTGTTAAAAATTATTCATAAAGAGAAAAATACTCTCTGCTGAAAACTGTGGCAAAAACCTAACAGAGAAGAGTTAAAAATAAAGATTATAGACTGATGTCTGTAGCTGACATGGGCATATGTTTTAAAATAAGAATGTTGATGCCTTGTGTTTTCATCAGTAGGTCTCCAGCATTGCACCAAAACAAAAACAAGAAAAGGAACAGAAGATAGATATATAGAATAGATGGATAGATATATGGCAAAGCAGTAGAGTAAAACAGTAATCTTTATAGTAAAATTATTTCAACTTTACTGTGTGTTTGAGATTTTTCACAGTATAATGCTGTGAAAAAATGAGGACTGTAGTGTTAGAGATGCGAATGAAGGAAATAAAGCTTCCAGACATACACTAACCAGCAAAAGAGAGACTAAGCCCTACGAAGACACTGTCATTTAAATTTTCTTGGAGAAAAATCTCTGTGTGGATTCTTAGAATTGTAGCTGTGAAAACCTAAGCTGAGGCTGCGTTCTCACAGCTGTAGGTATCATGGTGTTGCCCTTTGGAGGCTCTTGCACTCAAATCTAAGACAGGATAAGCACTAAATTTAACTACAGACTTCCGAACTATGTTTTAGGAACACAACAAGGAGAAAGTGATGTTGGTTTTTATTGGCACAGTACCAGGTCAAATTCCTGACATACCGACTCCGGACAATGATTGTCCATTTTATCACCACATCTAACCTTGTAGTTTCAGCTTGAAAATTCTGATAACCAGAGCATGGTGCTGATGAAATCTAAAGAGTGTTGACCAAATGGCTGTTATACTTCTGATTACACCAGAATTATAGGCTCAGCCATCATATAGATTAATTTGTTTCATATGAAACACAATCAGTGGTCAAAAATATAACCCAGATCCTTGAGTTACCTTTGGAAGTTGTAATCTTAGGAACAATAGGGAATTGGAGAGCATGTTTATTGCAAACATAGTTATCATCACTTTTGGAAAAGTGAGTCACTTATGGCCATAGGAGATATTTGATAGGCTTCACTTCCTAGTTGTTTATGAGCTCATCAGAGTGTAAACAATTTTCCTTTTGGAAGGAGACTATTTTAATAAAGTGTTTTAAAAGTTGACAGTGTTATCGCAAGACTATTGAGATATTGCCACAGGAAAGATTTTATACAAATAGAAATACCAAATGTATGTATTCATGCATTATATATATTCATCTATTCTCCTGTTGAAAGATGCTGCTGCTATTATTTGGGACATTGTGTATAATGTAATGTGACGTGATTCGCAATCATTGCTATTGTGTGCTGTAATCACAGGGCTGTAAGAGATGTTATAACTGCTGGGCTGATGTTTTCATTGATATTGAGCCTATTCATTAGAGAATAATCTCCTAAGGATTGTCTGAGCATGTTGATATTTGCAGTTCTGCAAGGACAACTCTTTCATCCTTCCTCAATGTGACTTTTTGCAGACTCAAGGAGCATGAATGAATTCTTTAAATAGTCATTTGAGCATTCAAATATGCCATGTTTGGATGGGTCTTTGTGGCTACTTTAGACATTCACCAAAACAACTACTCATATGTTTAAATTCAAAGGAAGCTTGATTACTTTAATATAATCCCTTCGAATGAAGGAGAGGAAGTCGGCAGTCTTCTCCGATTTATCATGGATTCTAGGAAGAATGAACCCCAGAGCAGGCTCTAGATACCATTCTGATCACTGCTTGACACATTTATTTCATTGTATCACTAGTCCTGCTCAAGACAGAAGTTCTTTCCTGTTTGTCTCTGTTGAGCTGTTTATCATTCGGCAGACCTTTTTCAACTCCAAATCAGAAACAGCTTTGTTCATACTTGTTAGGAAAAAAATTTAAAAGTATTCTCATAAAAGTACTGGTTGCAAAAAACCCCACAAGCAATCTGATTAAAATGGGCAAATACACACTTTTTTTAAAATTTTAAAAGTAAAAGAACAAAAACACTAACAAACATACACACAGTAGCAGAGGAACAGTACAAAAACCGAACTACAGATAAGGTGGCAGGGGATCAACAATGGTTGTTGTATTACACGTTGGTAGCTTCAAAGTGTATACTCAGGACAATACAAATAGACATACAAGATTGATCAAACAACTAATCACCAATTGTTTCCCACATCAATATGACATGAGACAACAGTGCAACCATGTCAGCCATCCCGTACATACATCCCCCTCTTCCTCCTCTCCTTCCCTTCATCCCAATTGCTCTCTACCCTTGAGCAGTCTCCCTTCATCCCTCCCGATCTATATTCTCACCTCCAGGTTCCTGCACTAATGATACTATATGCTGTTTGCACATGCACATCTGGTTTACCTCACTTATGAATATGGTCTCTAATTGTGACCATTTGCCTATAAAAGCCCCTAGACTGTCTTTCTTTACAGCTGAATAACATTCTATTGTATAAAAATGCCACAGTTTTTTAATCCAGTCCTCTGTGGATGGACATTTGGGTTGTTTCCACGATTTAGCTATTACAAATTGTGCTGCTATAAACATGGGTGCACATATATCACAATGATATGCTGTTTTCAGATCTTCTGGGAAAATACCCAGAAGGGGGATAGCTGGGTTGAGTGGGACCTTCAGACCTAGTTTGCTGAGGAATCTCCAAACGGATCTCCACAGTGGTTTCACCAGTCCGCATTCCCACCAGCAGTGCAGAAGAGTTCCTATTTCTCCACAGCCTCACCAGCATTTGTTATTGGACGATTTCTTGATGCTGGCCAGTCTTACTGGGGTGAGATGAAATCTCAATGTTGTTTGTATTTGCATTTCTCGAATGACTAAAGATGTAGAACATTTTCTCATGTATTTAGGCAAATACACACTTTCCAAAAGAAAATATGTGAATGACTAGTAAACTCATGACAAAATATTTATCATCATTAGTCATCAGGAAAATGCAAATAAAAGCTGTAATGCAAAACGCTTTGAAATGGCTTGAATAAAAAGGCTATTGAAAGCACCAAGATTTGGTGAAGATGTGGAACAAGTAGAACTCTCCTGCCTTTCTGATGAGAGAGTAAGTTAGTATAATCACTTAGATGTGGGGAGCTGCTGAAGCTGGAGATGGATCATGTGTGGGGCTAAAGCAAGGCCAGCCCCAAGAACACGGAGAGCCCGAGGCAATCCATGCAAACAAGGTGATGGACAGAGGGGTGTTGTGTGATGCCAACCTGGGGAGCGTATAAATAACCACTGTGCAGGGTGGGCAGCTGTTTTCCCCATCAGGAGAGAGGGCTCCACCTGGCCTCAGCTTTCTGTTTTCTCACTCTTGTCTCCACTGTCTGCCCTCGGGGAAGTTCTAGAGCTGCACTGGATGCAGCCTTAGGAATACTTCTTGATGATTTTATATAAAGTTAGGTACACTTTGGTGTACAGCACACTTACCCAAGAGAAGTGAAAGTACTTACACACATAAAGGACTATGCACAAATGATCACAGCAGCACTCAAGAACTGAAAAGAATACAAATGTCTGTCTAGAGTGAGTAGATTGTGATATATTCATGCAAAGCCATGTCTAAGTGCTGAGGCCTGATACCTTTGAATGTGGTCATCTTTGAAACAGGGTCTTTTCAGATGTAATAAAGTTAAAGATGTCAAGATGACATCATCCTGGTTAAGGATGGGCCCTAAATCAAACAACTACTGCCTTTATAAGAAAAAGGACACAGAAACAAACATACTGGGGAAGAGGTAACACAGAGAAAGAGGCAAAGATCCAAGTGATCCTGCTACCAGCCAAGGAACTCTAGAAGCCAACAGAAGCTGGAAGAGACAAGGAAGCTTCCCCCACTAAAGCTTTCAGAGGGAATGCCTCTCACTTCGTTTCTTGATATTTGGACTTCTGACCTCCAGTTCTGTGACAGAATAAATTTGTTTTCAGCCACTCAGTTTATATTGATTTGTTACAGCAGTCCTAAGAAACTCATAAACTATAAAGAAAATGCAAGCTAATCTGTAGTGACAGAAAGCAGAGCAGTGATTACCTGGCTCTAGAGGTTAGGGGACAGAGGAACTGAGAAAAGGTTGGGGAGAGTTTTTGGATGTTAAAGCGTTTTGTATTTAGACCATGGTAGTGGCTTCATAGGTGAATATAGTCATCAAATTTTCAATGAGTGCATTTAATTATACACAAATTATCATTTATTAAAGTTTATTGCTAAGAAGCAGTGGTTATTTCCTACCTCTCTGAAAGTAGGGAAGACAGAAGCGAGAGTATATGTGGATAGGTTGAGGCTATCCCTAGAAGAACATGGTTGTGTCATTCTTAGTTTGACAAGTGGACTGTAAAGGTTGCATAGTTATTGCCTGGTCTTCATATTCTGGAAGAATGTTAAGTAATTGATAGTAAGAAAAATAGTTTTCTTAAATGATTTAACCTTGTTTTTATTTCCCTGTACAAAATTCAATGTCAAGGTTGGAACATTAAAAGTAAAGAACAAAGCTCAGAAGCTGTTCCTATCAGTTCCATCTGGTTTCCCAAAATAGATCAACACTGCTTAGGGCAATTGTCTTAGGTGTGTGTGTGTGTGTGTGTGTGTGTGTGTGTGAGAGAGAGAGAGAGAGAGAGAGAGAGAGAGAGAGAGAGAGTGTGTGTGTGTGTGTGTGTGTGTGTGTGTGTGTGTGAATTTGCAGTTTTTCACTGAGAAAGAGCATTTAGATTCTGCTAGATGAAGTGACCTTTGCTATCCTTATTATTTGTAAACTTCTGATGCAAACCTTCCCTACTACTTCAGTTCCCTCCATCTCAGCTCCTCACCCTGAACTGTCTGCCCATGCCCAGGTATACCAAAGGGTGTGATTCAGAAGCCCTAGGATCTGAATTTTTACAAGTTTCTTGGTTCTGTGGTATGAAATCTATGGTCAATATCTTGAGAAGCAATGTCCTTGGGAGAATTACATAAGCGCTCCTTACCTTCATTCTTGGGATTTATGAATTTTAGCAGGAGATATGTCATGCTTCCATTAATCCTAGCTAGTACTCAATGAACCCTTTCAGTCTGCTGACCCAGGTCTTTCCTTAGGCAGGAAGGCTTTGCCTCCACTAGTTATTTATTAACTCCCTAGCTCCTGTTCCTTCTTTTCCTTCTAGATGTTTTCTTCTGGATCTTCTTTCAAGTTCCTTTCAGTGATTCCTATCTCTTGTTTTATCTGTACAGCAACTTATTTCATTCAGGCTTCTGAGTTGATTCTTGGTTGTGAACATTGATTTTACAAATTATCTACTGAGGATTTAAGCTAATTTTTAGCTTTTAAATGAAAATCAGTATTTTTTTTTTTGTTTCACCTCCACAAAAGGCTTTTTTATGACTTCATTAGGTCTCTTGGAGAGCTCTTAGGAAAGAGTTTCAATTCCTGTTAGGTTGAAGCTCTTATCCCACCCTTCTCCCAGGACTCTTTCAACTGGGATTTCCTGCTGACTGGTGCCTTCCTCTTTGGTTGTTCTCACTCTCATCGTTCCTTGCCTGTTCAGGGCTTGTCTATCCTCAGAAATCAGACCAGCCTTTTAGAAGGTTCTGAGCACTCCTCTACCTTTCTGAAATTCTCTGAAACTCTGCTGTAGATTAAGAACACAATTAGACTAAATGTTGAGATGAGTGACAGGGGAATAAAAATGGTATTTATGGCTTGTCTTGGTTATTTTTGTTGTTGTTGAGACAAAATATCCAACACCCAAAATGAAGGAAGGAAAGGTTTATTTAGCTTATAGTTTGTGGAGGTTTTAGTTTATATTTGGCTGCTTAGAGGCAGAGTGGCACATGGTAGAGGGCAAATGTTTATGGCAGCAGAGCACAGCAGAAACAACCAGCAAAAGGGTGAAATGGCTGCAAGCAGCCTCTTTTTTTTTTACCTTGTAAACAGCCTACCCCCACTCAGGGGGCGTGTAGCTCTCATATAGTCTCTATGCCCTCCTCTTTTATAGGCTCAGGATGTTTATAAAGTAAGCACCCTAGCTTTTTTTTTGAGTCACTTAGCTAAACTTTTAGATTTCCCAAGTTGACACAATGTATTAACCATAACATTCCACCCCTTGTCAACTTGGGAATCAGACACATTTTTTTAAACCAGTTTTTAGATATAGACATGTTTATATTAGAACCGTAACATTTTGCCCCCATACAAATGAAAATTAAACACTCTTAACATTTTAAGGCACAAAATAAACATTACCATTTTAAAAGGTATAAACAGGGGAATATAGAACACTGGGACTAAAGCAAGTCTAAAATCTAACAGGGTTAACATTGTGTCCTGTAATTTTATATTTAGCATCTGAAGCAACTTGCGGCACATTGTAAGCTCTAAAGGGCTTGTGTGAGTTTACTCTTATGGCACTTTTGGTGGTTATAGCCTTTATGGGTTTTCTGTAGGCTTGTTTTTTTTTTTTTTTTTTTGTAACTTTTTTTAGATGATTCACGGTTTTGTCTTTTTTAAACTTTTGAGGTCTCTAGGGCACCTTTTGTTTTATATCCACAGTTTTACATATTGCCCTCTCAGGGGCACACTGCCTGGCTTCTCAGGCCTTTTGAAATCTGGGTGGAAGTCTCTTCAACCTTAGAACTCTTGTATTTTTTTTTTTCGTACCTAATGCCAGGGCCACATGGATGATGCCAAGGCCTGCTGCCACCTGGAGCAGTAGCCAAACTTTTTTCTCTCTTGGCCATAGGGGTCAAGTGCCTGGATCACTGAGTAGACTGAATCTAATTTTGAGGAGCAAATTTTTTATGTTGTCTCTATTTTGGAACCTGGTATGGCCGCCACCACCATTCTGGAAAATGGTGCTCTTTGGCTTTTTTTTTAGCAATAGAGATTCCCTCAGCCTCATCTTTGTAGTCCACAGCTTTAGTGGAGCTTTCTTTTTGGCCAAACTCACAACATTTTAAATCATCCTGCTGGGCTATTAACTTTTGATTGTCAATATAAATCTGGCTAAAAGCTGCCAACAATAGCCATGCCATTGCCCCAACATTTGATTGCCTTGAAATTTTTTTGCCAGATTAATCAGTTCATTGTGGCCCTTAATCTTAGGCAAAGGCTCTGGACATGAGCAAAATGCAGACAAACTTTTTGCCAAGCCATAACATATATCATCTGGAATCCAACAACCAATGAAGTCCTCCTTCCCAACAGAAACCTCCCGAACCTGGTCTTCACTGGCAGGATTTCCATCAGTATTCTGGTCTTCTGAGCTTTGACCAGACATCTCCAAACCTTTTTAAATTCTTTCCATAAGCAATTTCTAAAGGCTCTTGAATCACATGGTCAGGTATAGTCACAGCAATGACCCCACTCTGCTGGTACCAAATTTTGTCTTGCTTACTTTTTTTTCGTTGTTGAGACAAAACATCCAACGCCCAAAATGATGGAAGGAAAGGTTTATTTAGCTTACAGTTTGTGGAGGTTTTAGTCCATACTTGGCTGCTTAGAGGCAGAGTGGCACATGGCAGGAGGCAAATGTTTATGGCAGCAAAGCACAGCAGAAACAACCAGCAAAAGGGAGGAATGGCTGCAAGCAGCCTCTTTCCTTCCCTTACCTTGTAAACAGCCTACCCCCACCCAGGGGGCGTGTAGCTCTCACACAGTCTCCATGCCCTCCTCTTCCACAGGCTCAGGATGTTTACAAAGTAAGCACCCCAGCTTCCTCCTGAGTCACTCAGCTAAACTTCTAGATTCCCCAAGTTGACACAATGTATCAACCATAACATGGCTCTTTGTTATAAAGTGTCACCTTTTAGTATCAGACTCTTTGCAATATATATATTTTTTTTCTGTAGAAACATATATTTATACATGACATTAAGATATATAAGCTCCTTTATTCATGGTTTTAACTTTTTGAGGTTTTAGCTATCCATAGTTATTGGCCCATGTGGCCCATGATAAATGGAAAATTCCAGAAGTAAAGAATTCATAAGTTGTAAATAACTTTTATTAGGGTATATTATTATACTTTTTTTGTTATTAGTTATGTTGTTAATTGCATACTGTTCTTAACTTATAAATTAAACTTTGTCATAGGTATGTATAGGAAATATCACAGTGTATAGCAGGCATCCCCTCGGGGTCTGGGAAGATAGTGCCTGCAGATAACCGGGAGCTACTTTATATAAAATTCTATCCACAAATACACAAATATTGTATATCTAGGTATGCTCTTTCGTTTTTCCTTCATTCAATGGGGTTATTCCTCTGCTACTCTAGAAGAGCCTTGTACTCTACAAATCCTTATGGAGGTGTTCAAGGAAAGGAAGCATGCAGGGTGAATGACACCTAAAATTTTATCTAATTGAGGCAGAAGGGGGTCTCTTTTCTCATTCATGTTCTGGACTAGCTCATTAGATGAGATGCTACTGGGATTTTACAATTCAAGCCTTCACCAAGAATACAATGTGCATTATTCTCATGTTATCTTGCAAATGACCCTTTGAGCTACAACTGAGCAAGATTCAAAGACCCAGATACATCTTCATTTTTTGCCCCTCTGAGCAGCCCCCCTAGTACGAATTTCTCACCCTGTACAAAAGCATTCCTGTTCTTTAAACTTCTACCAAGTTTTTACTAATGAAGGGATTAGAAGCAGCTCTCTGAAGCGAGCTCTGAAGAACCAGCTCCTGCTTTTGCAGCTCGAGTACATAGGTTCTCTCTGCAGACATCAGCTATAGAATGAATAAGTGGAGGGAAAAATTAAGGTCTGTAAATTAATTTTCAGTAAAGGGCTCGCAGGATTTGGATTTAAGTCCAGGTAAGAATCAAGTTCTACTCAATCTAATTACATAGCTGAACATAGGCTTGAAGAAGGTCTGCATTTGTTCATTGTTGACCTGATTTCTGCATGAACTACAGTTCTCTTTCCAAAAGCTGGCCTATGGACTCTACCCATAAACCTGAAGGTTGAATCAACAATTACACCAGGAAAACAGCAAGGTCCTCTTTGAAAATATGTTAAGGTTTTGGGTCACAGTAAGATTTTTGCCTTTTTAACTAGAAGGAAATTCTTGCCTTCTGCTCGCTTCCTCAGTAGCTTAGAAAAAGGACTTTTGTACCATGGCCTGCTGACGATTAGAACCTTAAAAAGATGTCTCTTCTACAGGCACTCTTACTTGGCTCTGTAGTGGATTTATTTACCTGTATTTTCAAACCACTGAAAGCCAGCCCTTCACAAGGAGATGCATGATACCTATGCTGAGTTAGGGAGCCAGGTAGGGCCACAGACCTACCAAAGAGAGAAAGGGGAAGGTGGTTTAGTTAGTTAAGATAAGTCATTCTTTGTTTATATGGAACTTTTTTTTATGGCATCTTTCAGGATCCTTGTGTACACAGGTTTCTTAACCTTGGAGGATTATGAGTAGTATTAGTATGGGATGATGTAAGATTTCCTTCCATAGAGGTGGTGAAAATGGAATCCCTTTTGTCTGTGACCATAAAAGTTCAATGGTCTGAATCTAGTGTGGACCAAGCCCTAGGTCTGTCCTATTCTGAGCCTCACTCGACTTTTCTTAACCAGCTTTCCAAGGGCAACTCAGTGTCTGACATGTTTTGGTTCTCTGTGAAGAAGGACATTCTTTGATTAGAAAGCACTGAGGACACACAGTGATTTGTTTATGGTTTGTTAGGGTTTCTAAAGATAAGGCTCCATTATACAGCCTGGATAGCTCAGTTGGTAGAGCATCAGACTTTTTTATATTAATGTAAATGTACTAAGACATGTTAACTTTTTTCACTAATCTACCACTAGAGACCATGGATTAAGGAAATGTATATGGTTACCAAATTGACTAGGGGGTGGATTGTAGTGGATTGATGACTGGAGGTCATCTTATAACCCCCAGCTGAACTGAGTAAGTGTGGTGCTGAGCGTGGCAGACCCACCTGGGGATTGTGGCCAGCAGCATTAGAGGCAGAATTGGAGTAGGATTATCCTTTAATTACTAAAATGTTTGGTATCTGCCCATTTGTACTAGCTACGCCTTTGGTTCTGGCTCAGTGAAAGGTGACTGAGATTGGTAATCGAGGATGCGTCTGAGAGGCCGTCAGCCCCCTGATCCCAGACCTTTGTCTCTCTCGTTTTTCTTGTCTCACTTACTTTTCTTTACATCCACAGTACCTCGTTCTCGGGACCTGTCACCCTGTATAGAATGACAGTTCTCCAAGTCCAGGTTGCACTTCTGTGGAAGGTACAGAACTTTGGGAAACCCTCCTACAAGCTATTTATGCACATTGGGCTGGAGATTGCCCCTTTTCTAAAGATAAGTACCTCTGGCTTCAATTTCTCCAGGCAGATAATGGTTAATTTTTAGATTTTTTTCTGTGACTCAACTCTAGTAATATGTTTGTGGACAGATGGAAAAGTGGACTCAAACTCAGACTTCTCTTCTGACCTTTTCCACCTCAAATGATGAATTCCATAAAATGTCATCAGGGCTTCTGAATCTCTTCAGTCCCTTTGGTGAAACTGTTCATCAAGGAAAAGTCTTGGCTTCTCTAGCTGCCAACATCCACCAGGCAGTAACTCCAAGCCTGTCAGGCAACCCTGATTTGCAGTGCACTGAGACAAAGGTGCTGGGGGTGAAGTCCTAGAGGAACTAGGAGGGCACATTTGAATTAACTCTAAATCCTCCTGTTTAGAGACGGCTTACCTTGCCCAAGCTGCTTATGGGTATTCAGTACATCAACTGAACTTCATCTGACAGAGACCGGGGAAGAGAACTCACTCTTAAGAGAAGCCATGTTGACTTTCATGATGGGACTTAATTAATCCCAGTTCATTTTCTCATTCTCAAAGCAGAAAGAAATTTCATGGATCAAATTTAAAGGGCTGGATAAAAGATGTGGGGCCTGGCTGAAAGAGACCTCAACCAGTACATGGAGAGTTTCAGGTGGGTGTGAGCTTTCTATTCCCATATGTAGCCCACTTCAGTAATGCAAATAGGAGGAACTTTGTAGGCCATATTTGTCAGAAGTGGAGTTTTAATTCATGTAATACATTTAGAGTTACTTGGAGGCAGATTTGCAATGGCTTTCTTCTATTTTCTCTCCACTCGGCTTAAGTCTGGATGGAATTGTGGTGGTCAGTGGCAACGAAGACCAGAAGACACACGTCTGTGTGTAAGTCATTTCTGTCATGACCTTGGGAAACTCATCTGAATTTCCTGGATCTCCATTTTCTAGCCTGTAAACTGGCAATGTCCCCCCTTGAGCTCTAACAGTTTCGGTGTTTGCTTTTCCCCAAAGGATGAAATGCGCTACCGTCTTACTTCAAAGTAAGACCTCTAGCTTTCTATTTGAACAGACAATTTCTTGAGTAAATTGTATTAAAACTGCCAAACTTGGAGGGATGTAAACATCTCTTTAAAACTCTTTTATAAATTTCTTCCTTGAATTGCACTTCATCAAATGCCAGGGCTGAGATCACACACACACACACACACACACACACACACACTCAGAAAACTCACTGAACTTTCCGCTTTTGCTCCCCTTTTGCCCTGTGCTTATTTTCATACCTTAGTGTGTTTCAAGGTACAACTAAGTTGTTAATGTTTTCTGTTTAATAAATAGAACATCTATAACCTCTTGATGTGCTCAGTTTGGCTGTTAGCTAATAGGGAACTTGTTTGAACCACAGAGCTCAAGGTCACTTTCACTGTTCTTTCATTTGCATTCTCCATGTAATTCGCTGTGTTAATGCTCTCTCTCCAAAACACCCGGCTTTAAATATATCATTGCTGTCTCCCCTGGGACCAGGACAAATAATGCCACCCACACCATGCACAGTCCTACGCTGGATTAGAACAATGATTCATATTTGGTGAGCTGTGTTCCTGGGCCTCAGAGAGTGACATTCATTTATACCTTCAAAAATAATCCTCAGAGCACTGATGAATTAGTCACCAGGCACTGCTGGCTGCTAAATGGCCTACTTTGGCAGCTACACCTGAGAACTGCAGGATTCTTGGTTTAACCTGGGCTTTGTTCTGAACTTTGGTACAGCCCGGCTGCACCAAGAAAGTCCTGGTGCTGAATTTCACTTGACAGGAACATTTTGAGAGGACTGACAGACCTGGCCTGGGCTTAGTGCGGCTCTTGCTGCTCCAGGCAGGACATGATGCCTGGTTTTCCTTGTTTAGTTAATAACTACATCCAACAAGATAAACACTTGAAGAACAATACCTAAGCAATTATTTAAAAAGGAGAGATCATGACCTCTGTAGTATTTTGTCCTTTACTTTCTCCAGCTGGTACTTTCCATACTGTTCTCAAGCCTTCTCCATCCTCGCTTTTAAGTATGTGTCACAATTTTGGTCACTATTTTTCTTTGGAAGTGGTTTTGTTAGATACTTTTTATTTTCACCACTTTAACCTCTTTTCATTTAAATCTGTTAAGAACTTTAACAAATTAGTAATTATAGTTGGAACAATTTTGTAGTCTTCCTTCAAAGTAATTTTCCAGGATGTTTCACTTTGCACAGTGGCCTTACAGGAAGAATTTATTAACTCCAACATTCTCACTTCATTTCTCCTATTAAGCAGCTGCAACATTTGGCTCTTTTTCTTAAACAGAAAAATATGGTAGGAAAAATATAGATTTATAAGGAAATAATATGCTGGTGACTTCAACAGGCACTTTAATAAAATATAGACATGAAATAGTTAAGCTATAAAAGAATAGAAAGAAAACAAAATTCAGAGTTTACCAGTTACTTTGATGGGAGGGATTTAGGTGAAAGGGAATAATGATGTGGCAATGCAAGAAGGAAACACGGGCTAAAGGCCTTGGACTAAGTCAGAGAGAAACTTTAAGGTGAACCAAGACCTAAATTAACTCTTGCCTCCTTGGTTCCCATCCCATTGCCAAGGAGTTTATGTTAAATTGCAAATAGCAGTGAGATTTATTGGAGACTTTGGTCCTTGATAAGCAGCCTAGATTAAAAGATTATATTCTCTCTCTAATTAAATCTTCCTCTAACCTTGAACTGAGTGCCTGCAAGGTGAGCAGGCAAGACTTAACCTGCTTTGTGCAGTAGATTCCCAGGAAGCCTGGGAAAGGACATGTCCTTTTAGGAGGAGACTTCTATGGTGGTGATTTGCAGCAAGAGTTGCTGAAATAAAGGCTATGTGTACACCTAGGAAAACAGAGACAGATAAACACACATATTTTCCCTGAGATGCTGATGCTGGTGTGAATAGTACTAAAAACAAGCACACTCTATCAAGGTAGAAGGAACAGTGGTCCTGAAAAGGACAGTCTTTTGTCTGGACTCATGTACTGAATCAGGGCCACAAAACAGATCATTGCAGGCACAAAATCATACTATAATTAAAGCTCTGGGTTACGATGTGGGCTCTAAGAATTTGTAGGAGTTATTTTCCCTTGGGGAAAAGTACCCAAGTTTCCGAGAATTGTTCATGCCCTCTCTTAGTCTTACTTTTGGTCTTCAGGTCATTATTTACTAAATAACCCTAGTGTTAGGCACCAAGATGTATTGGTCAACCAATTTGTTCTGAGGATATGGAAGATTCAAGGTCTTAAGTCATCTCCTCAAGGTCACAAAACCAACCAGCAGCAGAGAAATGCTTCTGCTACACTTATGCCAAGTAAGGTGTTTTACACCCTGGATGAGCAAAGCTTGTTGCCTGTGTTTTGCTTCCCTGTGCTCTTGCTGCAGTATGTTTGCTGCAAATAGAGATGAGAGAGAATTATTTTCTACATAAAGCATTTCTTCCCCGGGAGGAAGAGGTGAACCTGGAGGAGGGGCAGTGAACCCCTATAAATGAGAGCCGTCTCAAATGACAATTTGTACTATAACAGTACTTTTGTATTAGTTTCCTAGAACAGCTGTAATGAACAATCATAAATTTGGTGGCTTAGAACATCAGAAATATATTCTCTCACAGATCAGGAGGCTGAAAAGTCTGAAATCAACGTCTCTGAATGTTCTAAGAATCCTTCCCTGCCTTTTTCTAGCTTCGGGTGGTTGCTGACACTCCTTACTGTTCCTTGGTTTGTAGCAGCCTGATTTTGGTCTCTGGCTTCTTTATCATATGATGCTTTCCTTGTATGTGCTTTTCTGTCTCTTACAAGGACACTTTTATTGGATTTATGGTGCACCCTAATCAGAATGGTCTTACCTTATTTTGGTCTTGATCTTGACTGTAACTTCAAAGACTCTATTTCTAAACGAAGACATATTCTGAGGTTCTGGGTAGGTAGGAACTTGGAGGGCTTCTGTTCCACCTGATACACCATTTACTCTGCAAGAAGCCCTCCTACACAATCATAGTGTTCCCTTTAGAACAACCTCTGGCTCCTGCAGAAGCCACTCACTACTTCTCCATCACTGTGAAAGGGAAGGAGACCTCAAATATCAAGTAACTTCAGGAAGAAAGGTACAATATTATGAATACCATGGAAAGCATTAGTGCGTGGATGGCAAGGCCATCTAAAAGCCAGTGGGGAGCTGAAGAACACTTCAACTTGTGATGCAAACTAGGGTTGAACACTAAATTCTGGCTAATAATTTTTGAGTTGGTTTATAATTTGCAGATTCAGCAAAATCCATGTCAGAAGCATAAGAAGAGACTGGAATCTAGAATGAATCAGTTAAGTGTCTGATTCTATAGCTATTATTAAGTACCTGTAAGCTAAACTCAGGCAGATATAGATGGCAAAGTCCTTCCAAAAAAATCTTACTGTCAGCCTAGGGATGTATCTCAGTGACAGAGCACTTGACTATGAATGATTGAACCTCTGGATTCAATCCCCAGTGCTACCACTACCACCACACACACATATATACACACCACTGCCTAGGTTTTTTATTTTAAAGAGAAAAGATACAAAAAAAATTAGCAAAAACAAAACAACACAAAAACAATACAGAATTCCAAAAAAAGATGAGAGAAAATTAACAACGGTTGTTGTATTACATGTTGTTATCTTCAGAGTAGTGTTGCTCAGATTACCAGATATAGGCATGCAAGATTGATCATTAATAAATCATTAGAAATTAGTAGAACAATTGTCTTAGCTATCATATATATATACATACATATACATTTTTCACTTCTTTCTTTTTTTTTTCTCCTGTCCCTCATCCCAGTTATTCTTTGCTTTTGAGCAGTTCCTTTTCCTTTCACCACAGCTATTGTACCTTTCAGATTTTATTAACTCTTTCACGTTCTTACACTAGGGAGACAATATGATCTTTATACATGTGGGTCCTTTATTTCACTTCTGAGTATGGTCTCTAATTTTTTTTTTTAAATTTTTTGGCGGTACTGGGAATCAAACTCAGGACCCTGCGCTTGCTAGGCAGGCGCTTATTCCACTGAGCTATATCCCCAGCCCTATGGTCTCTAATTGTATCCATTTACTTATAAAAGCCTCGAGTTTATCATTCTTTATAGTTGAGTAATACTCCATTGTATAAAAATATCACATCTTTTTTTATCTATTCCTCAGTTGATGGACATTTGGGTTGTTTCCATGATTTAGCTATTACAAACTGTGCTGCTATAAACATGGGTGCACATATATTGCTGTGGTATGATGTTTTCAGTTCTGGAAAAAGACTCAGACAGGGAATAGCTGGTTCAAATGGGACCTCTAATCCTAGTTTTCTGAGGATTCTCCACACTTATTTCCACAGTGGTTGTACCAGTCTAAACTCCCACCAATAGTGAAGGATTTCTTTTTCCCCACATCCCCTCCATGGAGCATTTGTTACTGGTTGATTTCTTGAAGATAGCCATTCTTTCTGGGGGGAGATGGAATCTCAATGTTGTTTTAATTTGCATTTCTTGAATGACTAATGTTATTGAACATTTTTTCATATACTTATTTGCCGTTTGTATTTCTTTACCTGAGAAGTAGGCATTCATCTCAGATGCCCATTTTCAGATTGAGTCTCTGAATTTTGGGGACCTGATTTTTAAAAATTCTTTATTATGTTCTAGGTAGAAGTTCTTTGTTTGGGGGACAGTTGGCTAAAATTTTTCACAGTTCATGGGCTATCTTTATACTCTATTATTGATTTCTTTTGATGTGCAAAAACTTTTCAACAAGGTGAGATTTCAGCTGTTGATTATTTGAAGCATTTCTTATGTAGTTTGGTTTTTGTTCAAGAACTCTCTGCCTTCCCCTATGTCTTCAAGATTTCTTCCTAAACTCCCTTCCAATAGATTTAGTGTTTCTATTTTAATATTTAGATCTTTGATCCACTTTGACTTTAGTTTATTGCATGGTGATAAACAGGGTCTAGTTTTAGTCTTAGGCATGTGGAGATCCAGGTCTTCCAGCACTATTTACTAAAGAGGCTATCTTTCTTCCAGTGAACATATTTGTCGCCTTTGTCAAAGATAAGGTGGCTGAGTGTGTTTGTGGTTGTGGCTGCATCTTCTAGTCTGTTCCATTGATCCTCAGGTGTTTCTTTGCCAATACCATGCTGATTTTATCACAATAGTTTTGTAGTATAATTTCAAGTCAGGGATTGTGTTGTCTCCTGCCTTGCCTTTGTTACCCAGGACTGCTTTTGCTATTCTGGGACTCTTTGGTTCTAGATAAATTTTAGGAATGTTTCCTTTAGATCTGTGAGGTATTCTAATGGCAATTCGATAGGGATTGCACTAAGTCTGTACAACAGTTTTGGAAGTATGGCAATTTGCATAATATTGGTTCTTCCTATCCATGAGCAAAGGATATCTTTCCATTTCCTGAAATCCTCTTCAATTTCTTTTATCAGAGTAGCATAATTTTCACTGTACAGATCTTTTACTTCCTTTCTTAGTTGATCCCTAGGTATTTCTTTCTTCTTTTTTTTTTTTTTTGGACACTGCTGTGAGGGGTGTGGTTTTTCTAATTTATTTCTCAATGTGTTTGTTGTTTGTGTGCAGGAATGCTATTGATTTTTGAGTGGTGACTTTGTATCCAGCTATGCTACTGAATTTGTGTATTAATTCTAGGAGTCTTTTGGTGGAGATTTTGGGGTCTTCCGTGTAGAGTATTATTTCATCTGCAAATAATGATAATTTCACTTCTTCCTTTCCTATTCTTATTCCTTTTATTTCTCTCTCTTGTCTAATTGCTCTGGCTAATGTTTCCAGAAGTACACTGAGTAGGATTGGTGATAGTGGATATCTTTGTTTTGTTCTTGATTTAAAGCTCTAAAGTGAAAGCTTTCAGTTTTTGTTCATTTAGTATAATATTGGCTATTGGTTTGTTATAGATGGCTTTTATCAGATTGAGGTAAAGTCCATCTCTTCTCATTCTCTGTAGGGTCTTTTATTTTATCATGAATGAGTGTTGGGCTTTATCAAGAGCTTTTTGTGTACCTATTGCAATGATCATGTGATTCTTGTCTTTAGTTCTGTTGATATGGTGCATTACATTTATTGATTTGTGTATATTCAATCATCCATGTATTCCTGGGATGAATCTCACTTGGTCATGATGTATAACCTTCTTCGTGATTTGCTGCATTATGTTTGCTAGTATTTTATTGAGAATTTTCACATTACGTTTGTTAGGGAGATTGCCTATAGTTCTCTGTTTTGTTTTTATCTTTGTCTAGTTTTGGTATCAGTATAGTATTTGCCTCCAAGAATGAGTTAGGGAGAATTGCTTCTCTTTCTATTTCATTAAAGAGTTTGAGAAGAACTGGCATTTTAGATCTTCTCTAAATTTCTTGTAGAATTCAGCTGTGAATCCATCAGGAGCTGGGCTGTTTTTGTTGCTAAGTTTTTATTACATTTTCAATTTCATTGACTGCCATTGGGTTATTCAGGATTTTTATATCTTCTTGATTAATCTTTGGTAAGTCATATGTATCCAGGAATCTGTCCATTTCTTCTGTGTTTCCCATCCTATGAGAGTAAAGATTTTTAAGGTAAGTATTGATGATCTTCTGAATTTCTGTACGATCTGTAGTGATTTCATCCCTTTCATTCCTTATTGCATGAATTTCAGCTTTTTCTTTCCTTTTTTTGATAAGGTTGACTAGGGGTTTATCAATTTTATTTATTCTTTCAAAGAACCAGCTCTTTGACTAATTAATTCTTGGTATTGTTTCCTTAGTCTCGATTGTACTGATTTCTGCTCTCATCTTTATAATTTGTTCCCTTCTTTGGGCTTTGGTCTTGACTTGCTCTTCTCCTTCCAAAAGCCTGAGGTGCCACATAAGGTTGTTTATTTGTGCTCATGCTGTTTTCTGGGTGTGAGAATTCACTGCTATAAATTCCCCTCTGAAGACTGCTTTCATTATATCCTACAGGTTCTGGTAAGTTGTATCTGCCTTTTCATTTGATTTTAATTTCTTCTTTAATTTCATCTGTGATCCACTGATTATTCAGGAAGGAGTTATTTAAATTCCATGTGTTTATAGAGTTTTTGCAATTTCTTTTGTCAAATTTAACTGTACTATGTATGGATAATATACCTGGGATAATTTCAATTCCTTTGCATCTACTTAAACATGTTTTACGGGCTAGTATTTGGTCTATTTTAGAGAATGTCCTGTACACAATTGAAAGAATATGTTGTTGGGTGGAACACTCTGTAAATGTCTACTAAGTCCAGTTGGTCTTTCTGGAATGGCCAGTGTGCATCTTACATAAAATCACTCCTTAAAGAGATTACCTCTTAGACAAGGGCAAAGACCAGACTTCTTTTGGAGCAAAATTTATTTCTTTATTACATATCTCTGGGAGGTTGGCTAACTTAACCAAGGTCACAGGTCTTAGTCAAAATATTTGCAGTTACTAAAACTCAGTACATATTCTTTCATGATTAGCACTGAATATGAAACAATGTAGGATAATAGTTAAAAGTTTTGACTTTGGAACTATACTGTGGAATCAGGTTACTGATGTACTGTTTACCACTATGGGATCTTTGTCAGCTTCCCATCCTCCTTATCCCATAATCTCATTCAGAAAATGAGAAAAAATAAATCCTAATTCATAAACTCAATACGTATAACATCCTTGAAACAGTATCTAGCACATATTAATACTCAATTTAGTTTTTAATACCATTAGGCGGTAAAAAAATACATTAAGAAATCAGAAAGCATATTTTATCCAAAGTTCTCTTTCTTTTCTTTTCCTGCTTGATAACTGGCTACATTTGTCTTCAAACCTTTTAATTTCCAACACCTCAAGTTAATAATGTGAATCATACTACACAAAGTGTTCAGTTTCCTTATTGGATTTTATTGACTATTAATGACTATTATTATTTTTAAACAAATAAGAAACTTTGAAATTATTTAAATAGTCAACAAATGTACAAACCCTAAGGAATAAAACAACTACCTTCTTTTCTTTGTACAAATGTGAAATATGTACACAATTGAAAGTTACCTGGGTTTGAAAGGCCAAAAGAGTCTCTTTGATGTCTTAAAGTCACAATAATAAATGTTGTTTGTCCCCACACAGTCCTGTTCCAACTGTACAATTCTTTTATCACATAAGAGAATAGTATCAAGAAACACTGCCTCCCTAATGTTGAAGAAAAGAAAAATAACCTTGTAGAAATTTCTGCTTACCCCAAGGGTAAATTTCGAGTTTTCCTATTGTGAAGCAGCAAAGTACTGTAGTATCATTTAACTATTATGCTCAGATCTCCCAAAACATATATTACAAATAAACTATTTTCAAATAAGAGAAAATTTTGAGCGGTTCACAATGTGTGCCAGGCATTAGCCTGGTAATTTAAGGGAAACAAGATCAAAGAGGACCTTGTTTGGGTCCCCTGGGTCCTCCAGCCTCTCAGGACACATGGATGTACAGAGCACAACAAATGACATGAAAAAGCAGTGCCAGAGTTACGGAGCCACATCAAATGAAGCATTTAGAGGGCTGGGGATATAGCTCAGTGGAATAAGCGCTTGCCTAGCTAGTGCAGGGTCCTGAGTTCGATCCCCAGTACCACAAAAAAAAAAAAAAAATGAAGCATTTAATTTTCCGGGGTAAGAAGCAGTGAGAATTTATGCTATGCCGTTAGTGATGTGGGCAGCAGAGGAAGGCGCCCACTTTAAGGTGAAGGTACGGTATCATGTGTGTGTCCAAATCAGATAGAACAGAAAATAATTGCGAATTAAAGCTGGCAAAAAATGTTGCTAACCAACCACCAAAGATGACAGAGATGTTTGAGTTTTACAGCTCACTCAAGTGAGAGAAGTGAGTGTGTACCTTCTAGAGAGAGGCAAGTAGATGTATACTGAAACGTATTTTAACAAAAGATTATTCCTCTTCCTCCATTTTGGGCTGAGACCTAATTGATTAAACTAACAATGGCAAGCACTGACCGAAGCCTTCTTTACGCGAAAGTCATTGGCATGATTTACTATACTCAGAAGAGCCTTGGGGGAGATGTTGAATGCAATGAGGACTGTGAAGTCCAGGCAGGAACTGACAGCGCCACCCTGGGGGAAGCATCAGGTACTCCCGCGTTTCCATCTTCGCACCTTTAAAATCATTTGACTTTATGGCGTAAACCAGGTGGCTCACTCGATTCTGTTTCCTTTTTTCCCTTTTTTAATAGGCAAGAATCTTTGAATTGCAAAGCATGTTGGCACCATTTACATTTTAAGAGGCTTAAATTTTTAATTTTCTTTTTCATTTCCTTGGAACATTTTAGAAAGTCACATTGCTTTTTATTATGCCACATTCCGAACGTATCTTACCATTCTGATCCTAACCCCTGCAGGGGCTGGGCAAGGCTAGACTTTCAGGGAATTGGTAAAGATAGTAAGTTCAGCAGGTAGAGAGTGTTCCATCAAGCAGAAGCGGGCCAAAACTCTCTACCTGGTGAGATCACGTTATGTGAAAGAGACAGAAGATGATAGATTTGGATTGCTGGGTTCCAGTCGCTCAGGGCTCACCAGCTTACCTAACGCGTGCTCTGCAGTGTAAGACATTTTCTATAGTCTGCCCCCACCTCTCACCCCAAGGTTGTGTCCTCCGTGAGCTTCACCCTGCTGAATTGCATTAGGCTGTACATCTTTGTATGATACTTAGTGGTGTCTATTGAATTTCCATCTGAGTGACATCCTCATTAGATTTCAGGAGGAACAGTTAGTGGCTCCATTACAATTTCCTGAATTATTTTGGTTTCACCCTCAAGCAACTGCTTAATTGGCTTGTTTCCCTTGAGACTAAACATTTTCCTGTGGTGGAAGCAGAGAAAATTAATAGCTTCTGGAATGCAGAACAGTTGAGTAGGGGCTCCAGAAAGAATTCTCTTTCCTTGGGTTCTTCTTGGAAGGGAATCTTTGTTATCACCTTACTGGACCTAAGTCCTGCATTCTAAATATTGCCTCAGTTTACCTCTGGTTGCTTCCAAGATTCTCTGTTGAAGGAGTGGAAAAAAATTAGCAGCAAATTAGCCCACCATTAAAAGAAATGTGATGTGGGCTGGTAGGTTAGGGCTCACAAGTTCAGGCAAAAATAGCCTGCTGTTTCTGGGAAAAGAGAGAACACACAAATTAACAGCATGTTGCAGTTTCTCAGTAGCTATTTCTTTGACCTTGTCAGGAAATCAGCTAGACGTTTGTGTTCGTAAGCAGGAGGAATGTGAACAAAAGGGATTGGTGACAACATCCCTTCATTTAAGTCTTCTTTTGAGATCTTTGCTATGAGTAAAACATTGAGCCATCAAAGAAAGTGTAGAATTTTCTGTTTTGGATGAAATATCTGGTTTTCCATTTTTCTGTATCTGTTGACAGCTGGTTAAATACTGTGACCCTCTCCCAGGAAAATCATTAGCCTTGTGCCAAATGCTAGAAATGTTCATCCCTACCCCTTCCCTTCCCGCTTCTCAAATCAGCCAGGCGCGTTCATTTACTGAATTGTCCAACATATGTTTATTGATTTCTTTTATTTCATATAGTGTTCTACTTGGTGCCAGGAATATGGTAGTAAACATAAAACATAATTTCTCTCTCCTTAGAACTTACAGTCTTAAAAGACAGATATTTTTAAATATTTGTAAAGATATATATGTGTGTGTGTGTGGGTATACACACACATACATATATGCAGCTATACATGTAATACAAATTTAAAATAATGATAAATGATAAGAAGGAAAAAAGGAAAAAAAAAAAGAAGGAAAGTCCTAACTTGAGCTGGAGCAGCTTGAAACGGTCTTCCTGAAACAGTCATTTGGAGATGCACTGAGCCGAGAAAGAACGGGGAATTCCAAGGAATTCTAACAAATGCTAAGGAGAGAAAAGAGTCCTCAGAAGAGGCGGTCTATATGAGGACCTGAAAGATCAGCAGAGTGAGCAATAGGAATAAGCAGCCACGTGGCCGTCAAAGACTTTGAAGCTTTACTAATAGAAGAGTTAAAGAAAGGTGTGAGATGAGATTTTAGGCTTAAAAAGCATCACTATAGCTGTTGAATGAAGAATTGATTTGATGAATCAAGAGAAGAGAGGTATCTGCCATAAAAATGGAGCAATGCAGGGACAGCAGTAAGAAATTCAGTTCTGTTTTGGTGGGAGAACTGACAGCACCTAGTGGATGTAGGAATCAGGGAGAGGAAGGTATACAGACGGACTCTTCTCCCTCTGATTTATGCCCTTTAGATGACCTTTCTCCCAGGACGCTGCCACTTGTCTCACTCTCAGGCAGAAATAAGCTGAGCTAGTTTTTGCATTCTGCCCCAGGGCCTTGACTGGAGAGTCTCCAGGCTCCACAAACGGTATCTCTTGCTGAGTAAATGCCTGGAGGAATTATTTACTACAGTTCTACAAACAAATAATCTGAAATGACACTCTATGGTAGTCATTATTACCAGCCTTGAATTATATGTGGTGAACTATTAGAGACATCACATGAGTTCAGGGATAAAGATCAATTCATTTTTAGTAAGGACTTGGCTTTACTCCTTGCTTAATGTCAACAAAGAATGGTTTTGGCTTGGAATTTGCTGTTCCTCCAGTGTGGGGTTATTTTTGCTTGGCTGGTTGATTGTACCATATTGACTTACCCCAGGACATCTGTGTGAGAATATTCATTTCCTGGTTTCAGGTCCCTTAGGAATGTCTCCTTTCTGTTTGCTTCTGCAAATACATAAAGTGCACTTCAGGTAATGGGTCTTCATCAAGTGACTTCCAGAGGAGGCTTTGTTTCTCTTCAAAACACTTCTAATTTTTTTATTAATAAATAACACAATTAGTAATAAACATGGTAGATACTACATACATGTACTGAATGCTGAGAACCACTGCTCAATGCTTTTTAGACATAATTTCATAACATGGGTGTCACTGACTTCCATCAGTGTCACGTGGTAGAGATGAAATCTGAGCCCTGGTAGGGCTGCTTTAAAAGCCAGAACTATACGACCCTGGGTATCTAAAAAAGCTCTTGGTAACTAGAGTTGCTCTATGGTGGCCCCATTCTTTGGTGTGACTTATGATTGCCCTCTGCTTTGGGAATGGGAGAACATTCTTAACACCTGAAGGGAAAACTGACTTCTTTTTTGACACCCCAAATTCTGAATTTAGTCATTTCTAGCTCCAGCGTCCTGTGGGCTACCACATACCCTCTTTGACATTTTTCCTTCTCCATTTTCCTGTTATGTTTTAAAAACAAATCCATTTCTCCATTTTTTTTTCTTTTTCATTCATTATCAGTCATTAGGGCAGATGAAGAGTCAGTAATACAATATAAAGGAAAACAGTGTTCTAGTTTAATTCTGCTATGCAATAGTTGTTTCTAATGTATAATTATGAATGCTATCTTAAATAAACCACTAGCTTCTTTTTCACGTCAAAGCTCTGTGGCTATTATAGCAGTAGTTAGATGCTCTGAGTGTGTTAGTGTTGAACCCCAAGCAAGGGTAAACATTCATCCCCTTGATGAGCAGGTACTGAGGGCCCTCTGAGCGCCAGGGACTGAGGTACAAAGACAGCATTGAGATCTAGAAAATCCAGAGTTAGTGCACTTTGATTCAAATCTTACTCTGTCCCCTACTAATTATAGATCACGAAGCGTGGTAAACACTCTATATATCTAAGCTTTAGATTTCTCATCCATCCCTTAGGGCTAAGGTGTGTGTGTGTGTGTGTGTGTGTGTGTGTGTGTGTGTGTGTGTGTGACTGAGGCTTAAGCCCAAGGAGTGCTAAACTATATCTCCAGGCCTTTTTCTATTTTTATTTTGAAATAATAATGATCTCACTGAATTACACATGCCTAAGTGTTCAGTGTCACCTGTTAATAGATCAAAAGAAGATAACTACATCCCCAGTGCAATTTATTTCCTATATATATAATTTGTCATGTTGAGAAAAGGGTGGATATTCACTGTAACATTATTTTCATAAGACTAAACAATATATTTTCTACTCAGCATAAATTGGAAAGCTTATATATTTGCTATTAGAGATATGTAGGAGAAGGCAGTGATTTTTTAGAGTGGAAGGAAGAAGGGTATAACACAGTTCCTGAAAACCAAAATTTTGTTTGTCAAGATGGACTGGGTAAAGGATAAGCAATTTGAATCAAGGGCTTTCCATGCCCCTTCATTACCCTACAGTGTATGAATCTGTGAAAAAAAAAATGGCAGACTTCAGTTTTGACGTATGAACAGTACTGCAACCCATTTGCCTACCAAACACTGTGACTGAGCATTAACTGGATTTTCCAAGTAAAGGCAGACAGGCATGGGCCAGTGGACAAAGGAGCAGGCTGGCCTAAGCCGGGCTTTGAGAGGCAGCCATTGCACTTGTGCTGCTACTTGATGGCAGCTCAGTGACAGGTGTCAGGCAGTTTTTGGTGTGGTGTCCAGGGAAAGCAACTGTGGAGTGTGAGGCAGGCCACAGTCCTCGGGTTACACAGAATGTGGTGTGTAGATGGGTCTGGCCCCAAAGGGCAGGAGGTACAAAAGGCAGGCAGAGTGTGATGCGGGGGAGAGGCAGAACTCAAAGTCCAGCAACACCGGCAGCTAACATCAGAGAAACACATCAGTAGCGAGCACAGGCCTAATCTATAGGGTTGGCTTAAAGAAGCAGACTGGCCAGAGCAAGGCAGGAAATCTTCAAAACTCAGGTCTTTGCATCAGGATTCAAGGCCCAGAACCTACCAGGGCAAATCATAAGGCCCTGAACACCTGTGTTAAGGGGCCATTTTGCTTCAGGTGGGCCTGAGTTTATAGGTAAAAACAGATGTTGCTTGCAGTGAGCAGTAGAAAGACAAAGAGGCTGAAAAACTCAGAATTTCTTCCAGAATCTGCACAGATGGCTCCTCCTTCATGTTTAATTGATACTAGCATACTGCATTGCTTTACTTAGTTAAAAAATTCAATATATGCTACTGAAACTGCATTCTGAGTCTAGTAACTGTATAATCTGTGAGAAAATTTTTTTATGGAGCTGGGGATCAAACCCAGGGCCTTGTCCTTATGCATGCAAGGCAAGCACTCTACCACTGAGCTACATCCCTAGCTCCTCTGTGAGAAAAATCCTTGTAAAATTTTGAGGGCAGCCTCAATCAATTTAATTATTTCCGATTTATCTTTTAAAATAATTGTCTTTTCCTATAAATTGATGTGTGAAAGGTAACCCTTTGCACTTCATGTTTTCTGATTTTTGGTTGGAAAGTAGTTGCTACACTGAGGGGTCTTTCAAAAGAACTATAATATTGCTACCAGGATGTGGTGGCGCACATGTGTAACTTCTGCACTCCAGAGTCTGAGGAAGATTTTGAGTTTGAGCTCAGTTTGGGCTACATTAGTAAGACGGTCTCAAAAGGGTAAAAAACAAATGCCATTGTTGCACAGGGAAAGTGATCGCAGTGGTGACATTTTTTCCTAATGAAAAATGCATTCCAAGTTTGCAACAGCTTTACTGCAAGTGACTTCCAGGTCAGATCTGTTTGAATAAACTATAACTCCAAGCATATAGACCTTCTGTACAGCTGGTATTAAAGAAATGTCAAATGGCTTCTGCCAACTTAAAGCTACTGAGTCTGGAGCACTTCGTCCCTGACATGGAAGCAGGACCTCCTTCTATCAGGTGGGAGGAGGCAGATGTGACCGAGACAGTTTGTCATCCTCTTTGCTTGCTCAACTCCTTCAGGGTCTCTTTCTATATTCCCCACATAGTGTCACAACCATCCCCCAGGCAGTCCAAGTGCAAAACACCATGGTGTTGTTCTGCTGCAGAGAAAAATCTGTACTCCAGTGGAAAACTACTCAGAATGGGGAGGATACACCTTGGAATTATGTCATTCTGTGGGAGCTATCATGCCACTCTGAAAATGTGTGTAACTGATGGGATGCAAAGTAATTCTTAGCTATAGATGTGCAAATTCTTTCCTTTCTTGTGGAGATACAATTGAGTTTTCTTCCCTACTGTGGAAGAAAGCCAGTTTTGCCTCCATTTGCACATTAATTTCAGTATTCCTGATCTATAAATGTTTCTTTTTTTTTTTTTTTTTTGGCGGGTACTGGGGATCGAACTCAGGACCCTGCGCTTGCTAGGCAGGCGCTTATTCCACTGAGCTATATCCCCAGCTTATAAATGTTTCTTGATTTTCAATCTTTCCCTTGAACCAGATATAACATCTGCCTGGCTCCTTCTTTATAAGTAAAATAAAATCTTTAACATGTGTTCATTTTATATCCTTATGAGTCGTGATTTTACCTTTTTTCTGAAAATTATCTTTTAACACTATGCTTTTCTCACTTACAACTTCTGATCTTTCATTTTGTGTACTTAGTATTTTTTTATTTTTCTTTTTTAAAAAATGTCTCTAATTTGTCGCATTCTCTGGAAACTCACTTCAGCTACCCTCCCTGAAAGCACACAGATTACCACAGCAGCATGGTCATTGGTGCTTGGCCCCCAACCTTAAGCCCTGTTCTTCCCCACATGCTACTGTACACACTTTCTCCAAACTGAGAATGCTGTCTTGTTCCTTTCTTGATTAAAACTCCTCAAGGGTTTGCATCACCCTTAGACTACTGGCTATGTAAAAGAAGTTGGTTCTTTAAGACATATGGTGAGCTGGGTCCTGCTGAAGCATCATGACTATTTCCCCTATTTCTTCACCTTCAACCTGAAGGTGACCACAATGAACTCCTTTGGATATACCGGAATATCTCCCTCACTGCTGACCTCCCTTCACGCTCCTCTGCCTGCCTGCCTTCCACTCACCTTTCTAAGCTAACTCCCAGGGATATATTGCATCTCAGCTCAGAGGTTCCTTTCCCTGTGTGGGCTCCTCTGTTTGGGCCCTGTTCTTTGTCTATGACAGAGAGTATGACACAGTAGGGCTGCACTATATCCTCTCCATAGTGACAGGGACTGTCTCCTTAAATTTTGTAACTCCCACTGCTAGTTCAGGAGTCCAGTAAACATGAAACGTGACTATGGACCTGGGCACTGAGTGCGGCCCAGCATAGCAGTGGTGGCTTTTTTCCCACTATGGTTTTACCAGCTATAAAACAAGAGAGCTAATTGCATTCAAATTCAATCCTCCCCAAATCTCTCCTTTTAAACAGAGAAATTCATCTGTGTTCTTGGAGCACATAGTCAAGGATGTTATTGGTAGAGCTAGTCTCGTAGGTTGACCCTGAAGGTATAATTAAAGTGTGCTGAGTTCTAGAGTCTTGCAACTCTGAATGTCAGGCCAGAACAGCAGTGTCCCTGGAGAGCTTGTTAGAAATATATAGAATCTCAGGCCCTCAAGCCTAGACTCTGTGGGTCAGAATCTGAAATTTGGTAAGGTGCTAAGGTGGTGTTGTGAATGCACATTAAAATTTGAGAATCCTATTACAGGGTTCTGTGTTTACTAGCTGAGTTACCTTGCGGAAATTACCCACTCTGACACTTCCACAACTGTAGAATGGGACTCCCACTTTTATGTATTTCTAAGGCTTTTATGGGTATTAAAATGGTTAATATGCACAAAGAGCTTAGAATAACAGTACTGTATTTAGTAAGAACTTGACAAATATTAGCTCTTGCTAATATGATGTTAACATTAAGATATATCATGAGGATGTACAGCACCCATCTGCAGGGCGAGGCTGAAGATAGGTGCTCTCCTATGACTAGAAGTTCACAGTCCAGTTCGGAGATTTACTTTGGGGAGCTTGCGTCATTAGTGTATGACCCTCTCCCTTAGAAAAGATGCATGTATTTGAGATCATGTTCAAGAAGGCTTTATAATTCAATTCCAAGAACGACAAAAAAAGAAAAATAACTGCAAAAGCAATCGAAAGATGAGGCCAGGCCATCCAAGCCTTTCCGTGAAGGGTTTTCCACGCAAAGTGATAGTCTTTTGTGTTTCTTCTTTATTACTTTCTTCAAATCCTGTGTGCTTTCATGTGACTTGATTTTCTTCTTTCCTGTCTCTTGCTTTTCTTTTTCTTCTTTCAATCCCCTTTTTACCCGAGAGTCCTTCAGTTCTGAGCTTTTCCTGGTGCACTGGCTGGGCGCCTTCTCCTGGGCAGGCTGGCTGACGAGCTCCTTCCCTGCAGTGTGAAGGATGGGTCTGCAGTGGTGAGAAGCCAGAGCCAGACCTGGGGAGGGGGTTTCTACTCCATCACACTCTTGCTTTCACTAAGGTATTTTGCTGGGTGCCCCTGAGTAGGACTCTGAGCGTGAGGCATGACAAAGCCACCTTATCTTCTGCAGAGGGAAGTGTGCAAGTGTGAAATCTCAATCTCTCCAAAAGCAACTATCCAACCTTATGGTGCCAGTCACTGAGTTAGATATGGAAGACTGTAAAGATGCATATGCCAGATCATGACCTGGCATATTATATTTTTCATAGCTCTATAGCACAAAACAAGATGGGAAAACTGATCATCTTATCAGTTGATTGGTGTTGTATACTGTATCATTTCATTTCATGAATGCTGGGTGATTATCACCTATTAGTCCATTTACCTATCTATCTGCCTAAACTTTTTTTTAAACCTAAGTGGAACCAGTCCATATGTATATCATTCTGCAGTTTGTTTCTTTCACTTAACAGTATATCACAAACATTTTCATGTTCCCAGTATTTATGGTTGGAGACCAGGGATACAGCTCAGTGGCACAGTGCTGGCCCAGCAAGCACCAGATCCTGACTTCAATTCCTGATATAAAAAAAAATGTATGGCTATATTCCATTCTTCTTAATGGGTGTATTACATTTACCATTATTTATTAGATCATCCCATATGTATAATTATTGTAGAATCAGTGCCTAGATACAGATTTATTAAATCAACAGGTAAATATATGACTTTAAATTTTGAAGAGCCTTCCAAAAACCTGTATCAATTCTGTATCATTTTTATTTTTCTCTCTCTTTAAAATTAAAAAAAAAATTAAAAATATCTGTATCAATTTATGAGTATATGCTTATTCACAGTATTAAAAAGTTCCAGTTTTCTCCATGCATAAATTTTTTATTGTTATAAAGAGAAAAACACTGTACACCTATATTCATTTAATAGGCTAATATCTGTTTACATATTTTGGGCCATTTGCATTTCTTATATGAATTTCCTGTTCCTCTTACCCTTTTTTCTTTTTCTTAGGTTTATAGGCAGTCTTTCAATAGCACAACCAGACCACCAGCCTAATGTCTTGTCTATGATGTAATACTTTCTCCTATCTCTTGTCTTTTGATTTGATTTTACTTGTTTATTTCATTTTTGTCCTTGCCATACAGAAGTGTTTATTATTTCATGGTCGTATCTGTGGCTTTTTCCTTTATGGATTCTGGGTTTCATGTCTTATTTGTAAAAATCCCACCTCATCTCAAGATTAAAAACTTAATAGTGGGCTAAGGGTGAAATTTAGTGGTGAAGAGTTTGTCCACCATGGGCAAGGATCTGGGCTTGAGCCCCAGCATCTCAAAAAAACAAAACAAAACAAAGCATTAATACTTAAACTTAAATTCATAAAAAGAAGGACGATTTGGCTTGATTTAAGTATAATACTTTATTACAAATCAATGCAAGAGGCTAGTGCAGCTTCATGGTAGAGCATGTGCTTAGTACGCTTGAAGACCCTGCATTCCCTTCTCAACACCAAAACAACAGCAACAACCTAAAGTTTTGGATTAATAAGCAGCATATACTCATTAAGTTGTTGAATGGTGTGCTGTAAAGGGAGATTTGTTTACGAAAACATTTATACTAGATTGGACTCTTCATGCCTGCAGTAGCTTTGAAGTATTCCCAGTTATATCATCTGATCTTTAAAAGGTTTCTTCCATGTCTTGATGTGCAATGAGGGTAACAGTGGAGTATGCCCGCTTCCTTGGTGTGTGAAACAGATTAGAGCTTCTTGCTTGCAGTGTTACATGCCTGGTCTTCTGCCCACATCACCATTAGGGTGGGACTTGTTCAGTGAGTATTGTCAAATGTTCCCTGGAAATCCAGATGCTGCATGTTTGGGGACACTGGGGAGGTAAAAGAGGCTATTAGGGATGTTACCATGGGAATTCAATGAAATAGCACAGTTCAGGGAAGACAAAGTTAATGATGAATGGAATTGACACATTTTAGAAACAACATCTTGGGTAGAATCAAACTCTCCAGTGGCCTGGTTCTCTCTGGGGCCCTTCCCCAAGCACACTCTTCTAGCTGACTGCAGCCTTTCCTTCCCCCTGTCAGCTATGGAGACAAATGGGCGTCTTTAAAGGCAAGGACCTGCTGAGTACTCCTCCTTGAATAGTCTGAAGAGTTCTGAGAAAGCAAATTAGAGGACAGAGTTTCAGAAGCCTTTTCCTTCTGCTCCTTCCAGACCTCAAGACAGAAATCCAACTTTGGCAGATGTGGAGGTGAGCAGGTCTCGTTTGCTCAGAGAAGAGTTGCCAGATACAGGGGACCAGTTTCTTCTCCTCTTCCCACAACTTGCTAGATGTATGGCCTTGGACCTCCTTTTTCAGAAAGTATGGGAATCTATTTTCTCCTCAGAGGCCCTGCCTGGCTGTTGGGGCACATTCTGACTGGAAATACTCGGTGCAACCTTCACCTTGGACAACACTCCCCGGGTCCGGCAGAATGGCCACTGCCTCTGGCCGTCTTTGTATAATGAATCCTGTGAGGAAATAAGAAGCTGGAAGTCTTTTAATTAAACAGCTTGTGGGTCTCCCTTTTGCTCTCTGTCTCTCTCTCTCTTTCCTCCCCTCTCTTCTTTCTTTACAGCACTTGAAGATAGCTTCCTGGCCTGTGGGCTCAGCAGCATGGAAAGCAAGGGGACCTACAAAATGACTTGGATGCAAAGTCACCTTTTGTGAAAGTCAATTTATGCTGAAAGTATTATAGATAGCTAATTAAAAATTAATATACAGTCAGAAAGAGACTGGGCTCTCAAGGAAGTCAGCAGAGAAGGAAAGGCATGAGAATTGTGGCTGGAGGCACTTCTATGGAAGGCCTCAAGATAAAGATGCAATGACCAGCGTGCATGCCTCCCTAAGAAACAAGCAGTAACTTGAAATTGTACTACAATTAGCATCACCTAGTCCAGGATGTTGCCCAGGTGGGTGATCAGAGCATCTGGACCCATCTCTTCTCAAGAGTGGTTTTGTTCTTCCTGTGTACCTGATCTATTTTCCTATTGGACCAATATTAGCTAAATGGCTATATCTGTAATCCTGTAAATTGATTATAGTTTGACCCACATTATACTCACACTGTGACTTCGCTATATAAATTACCCCTGACAAAGGGCCCTACTTCTCATGAAAATTTACAGATGATAAATACTCCCCAAGATGGCACCCTTTTTTCTTAGCATTTGCATTCAGATTTAGAATAACAAACAACATTAGCTAGAGAGGAAAATAAGGAAGTTCAGGAATTTGAACTGCGTTTCCCAACTTACTCAGGAGGGCCTGTTTTCAGTATATAAATCAGCACCTGGTTTTTTGCCAAGTAAAAGCTGCAAAAACAAAATGTGGAGAGAAGTAAAAAAAGATATGTCATTTGAAAGAACAACAACAAAAGCGTAACTATTATGTATGTGTTGCTTCTAACTAATCTCATTTATCAGTTTTCAGTACAACTGAAAAACATAAAAAGATGTGTATATATTAATGTCTTTAAGTCAAGATTGCCATTTGTTTACAGCAGTCTGCTGTGACTCCTACGTATGCCGGAGCGTACGTAGGACACTGGCACACATAGTATGCTGGCATGGGGGGAGATGACCCAACAGCTATATCCAACAGCTATATTGACTAGAACTCAGGCCTTGGAATTTTTAGGAAGTACAGGCTTAGGGACCTTTAAGGGGGCTTCAAAGAGCATCCCCAAATTAGCAGGTACAGTGAACTGAGTCAGGCAGACTGCCAACATGTGTCTGCGTACGCACGTGCGCACGCACACACACACACACACACACACACACACACACACACCTGCTTGCTGTTTGCATGCCCTGGTGGCTCTGGGTCCATCTCAGGGAAATATCCCCAGTGTTGTGCTAGATTCAGGCCTGAAAATAGCTCTGGACATTTTTAGGGGTGGACCCCAAAGTACTTAGGTGGAATCAAACAGATGTTCCAGAAACACCCGCTATTCAAAAGCCAGGCCTCCTGGAGAAAAGGGAGGAGAGTCTGCACCCTTACAGGCCCTAGGAAGTGCAGGGCATTCGTGAGTGTCACCATGCTAGATGTCTTGGAGCAAAGAATTTTGTTTAACTTTGAGATGGTTTTTAAACAGTCTTCTAGAAGTATCAGTTTGCAAAGTGCTATTGGGGAGTTGGGGATGGGAGAGTTTCCTGAGTTTGAAAAAAGTAACTATTCCTTAGAAAGTGGTCAGCCAGGCGCTCAGGCAGAGAGTTGGCTTCTCCTGCCTGAGAGAAGGAAGCTACAAGAGACTGGAAACACCCACCCAGAAGTTTTTGGTAATGTGAATTGCCCACTGAAGGCTTGAATGGGCTCCTCATGGAACCCTAATTTACATCTGTTCATCAGCCTGCCTTAGGAGAGCTTTCTGTACTTCGTCAGGAAGGCCAGGAAGGTGTATGTTTGAACAATGTGTAGGTTGAACAATTCTTCTCCACTACTCTAACACTGAAAGTTCTTGAGTTCAGAAATAACCTCAAACTTGACAAACCTGCACATTGATCACTTTTGCTCTCTTAGAAAAAGAGCAAAGCATCAGAATCCAATCTAGTTTTGAAAACAAAATAGGAACTAGAGTCTGCTACAAAGGCTGTAAAGGAGTACCTTTATCTTGGCAATTCTCTCTCCATTCACTTTTGTTACCTTGTAATCTGTTTCCTGGTAGTAAATCTCAAGGAAAGAAAATGGCCTGTGAGCTTGCCTGGGGCTGCACAGGGTGTGTGTGGGGTGGTGAGGGACTCACTTCCGCTGCTTTAGAGGAGGAAGCCTCTCACAGCTAGTGTAGTTGAAGCCAGCTTTGAGTAGGATAGGGTTGCAGGCCACATCCTGGGGCTCAGGGAAAGGAGCAAAGGGTGTGTGAGAAGCGGGTCTGGACACTATGTGGCCACTTAGGAAAAGCCTGAGCTTTCAGAATGCACTTCATGGATTAAGTCCGTATTTTACCTAATGTTGGGTAGGGAGCAAGGACCTTGGAAAAATCATTAAAACATGCCCTTGCTTCTTTTCAAACCACTTTTCTTTCCCTTCTGTTTTTCTTTCTTCCCTTCCTTCATCCTTCCTTCCTTCCTTCCATCATCTCTATTTTCTTTTCTTTTTGAGGTCTCAATTTTTAAGACGGCCATCACCTTTAAGTCCAAGTGCCACTACTGCCCTCTTGTGTTTCTGTGGGGGAAGAACCCAGTCCCAGGGCTGTCCTCACATTTGCCGAGAGCCAGAGGAAAAGGCACGTATAGACAGACAGCCGTGAAGGAGCAGAAGAGCCAAGCGATTAAATAGGTTTGACCAGGGAAGCCCATGCCAAGCGAGGTGAGGTTCAGATGGGTTGGCCTGCCTGGCACCTGGAAAGCTAAGTAGCCTTGGCTAGGCGAGCAGTTCCTATGAGAGAACCCATGGTCTTGCCCATGGACAACGAGCTGGGATGAGTGTCTATCTTCAGCTTTGATAAGAACCCAATGACAAGCACTGTCTCTCTTAACACTGACATTTCAATGCTCAGCACAGGACTTGGCCCATTTCTTGAAATCTGTAAGGGAGCCAGATTTATATCACAATTACATTACATTTTAACTATGCATCCACATACAGTGTTTATTGTTTTTACTACATGGTATGCACTGCTCTAAGAATTTTATATGTATTATTTTACTGATTTGTCACTGTACCCTATAGATTATTTGTTGCAGTTGTACAAATGAGCAAAGTAAGGCAGAGAATACGTAACTCATCACACGCTAAGTGTAAGAGTCATGACCTGATTGCAGGCTCTCTGGTTCCGGTGCTCTCTCAGGGACCCTCCAACAGCGTCACCCATTTGTATGCGTCTCTCTCACCACAGCGCAAGAGCGCCTGCTGTGAGCATAATAAAAGATACTTTTTAATCTAGAAAAGTGACACATTTTGGTTTGTACTTCAAACTATCAGGAGTTCTTCACTATTTTAACCACTAACTACCCCCCCCACCGAGTGATGTGTACATTTCTAATTACTAGATTAAATTTGAACTGAATTCCTATGTAGTGAACTGTAGCCAAACTTTAGTCTGTGAACAAACTGAAAGCCTTATTTCATTAAATTAGATTAACTAATTATTATTATTATTATTTTTTTTTTTGCGGTACTGGGGATCGAACTCAGGACCCTGCACTTGCTAGGCAGGCGCTTATTCCACTGAGCTATATCCCCAGCCCTAGATTAACTAATTAATTAATTCGAGTTTTGAGACAGAAGTAGATAAGGGGTGACCAGGGAGGGGAAGGGAGGAGGGAAGGAGATGGAGAGAAGGTGATTATGAGAAGAGGAAATTAATTGATAGCAAAAGTAACTTCTAATATTCCATAGCACAGTAGGGTAACTATGCTTGTCAGCAGTTAATTATGTACGTAAAGATAGTCAGTAAAGAGGATTTCGTACATTTTCAACACAGAGGTTAAACATTAGAAGAGATAAATATGCCAATTTCTCTAATCTGATAATTCATGTCATATTCTTATAATGACATATGATACTGTATCCCACAAATATTAGGTAAAATTGTTTTGTCAGTTAAAAAAATTAAAAGTATTTTAAAGTCTTTCTTATAATGTGGCAAAAAGCAATAGTTTGAATAATATTAAGTATATCTCTTCCTTGCCTTTCTGAGGACCAGTCAGAATTTGTTGGCTGCAAGTGTCCATTTGCCATGGGGAACAGAAAGAACATGGTATGGGACTGGGGGACTTGCACTGCAGTGTGAAGGCAGAAATAACATTCAGCCTCCGAAATGTGAAAGAGAATTAAAGTTACCAATTCATCAACACCTTCCCAAACACCTTCAACAGCAAATCCATTCACAGATCACCTGGCTCATTTTGTCATACTGAGGAGATTAGACATGATATATGATCACAAAAACTTGAGGTTTACTGCCTGATAATAAAAGGGAGAAATCTTGACTTTTCCCGTCCAAGGGATTGTTGAGAACAGGTCTGGATTACGTGTACCCAGATTTTGCCTCATTTAGCTTTGTATAAAATAGGGACAGGAAAAGAACCAAGGGGAGAGAAAGGCTCCTCTGAACCAAAATGTTCAGTAGGGCCCTGTGCAGAGTAGCCTGGGAGGGAGCCGCGCCTACACGCAGGTGGCTCCAGGGTGAATGCTCAGGCTGCCCTGTGAAATGCATGCTAAGTTGAGAACTAGGAGCCTTTCCCAGGAGCATCGTGGGGTGGGGTATATGTGGACGTGTCAGAGCTGAGGCTAAATCTGCAACAAGTCTGTGGCAACACAGGGCCACTAGAAGGGCAGTCTCAAAGGAAGGCAGACTAGGTGCACAGGGTTTATGCAAGTAAAATATGGTGGGGCATGCGTGTAATCCCAGCACCAGAGAGGCTGAGGCAGGAGGATCCTTGCAAGTTTGAGGCTGATGTGAGAGTTCTTAGTGAGTTCAAGGCCAGTTTAAACTATATAAGGAGACCCTGTCTCAAACAAAACAAAACAATAGAAGTGATAAATCACAAGGCAGCCAGCCTCACCCCCTTCGTGGGAAAACTTTAACTCTCAATATTTCTCTCCTTCCCTTACCTGTTCCACTTCAGTTCCCCTCGACCACAAAAAGCTACCCCACCCTCATTTGCTTTGGCAGCTCAGGTCGTTCTGACCCGGGCAAATCCTGCTGTTTGGGCTATTCTGGCCTGGATGCCCTCCCTGCCGCTTGGGCTGTTCTAGCCCGGGAACACCTCCTCCACCACCACCAACACCACTACCGCCGCCCCTCCCGCCAGAAAAGAGCTTAAAGGCCTACGCTTTCCTCAGCTTGGGGGCTACCTTGGTCAGCAAGGTAGCCTACTACTCCGTCCGCTCCCCGCAATAAAGACTTCTCTCGTGTCAGGAGGTTTGGTCTGGTTCTGTGTGGGGTCTCGGTTTCTATGAGGAAGTTGAGTGATTTCGGGTGTGTAGGGGGTGTGATCCAAAATGTGGCACCAAAAAAGTTCCCAAACCAAGAAATACCAGATCAAAACAACAGAAAAAAAAAAAAAAAAGAAAAGAAAAGAAATACCAGATCATGAAACACTATGTACAGAATTTAACCACAAATTCTGGTAAACAAAGTAGTCCCACATTTCTCCCCTGCCCTCAAAATGTCCAAGTACTGTGTGCCAGACAAGGGAGAGCTGGAGCACCCATGTCCAAAAGGCTCTGCACCCTTCCTACAGTACTGTTTGCATAATTAAAGAGATTGGATTTAATTTTAAACTGGCTTGAACAGTTAGTGATAATTCTTAAAATTATAGAAATCATGACATTTCAATTTATGTATGAGCCAGATTACTCTTGGAAAAATTTAATATTACATAATTACATCTTCTCTATATGTGCAGCGGTACCTCGGTTCACAAACTTTAAGAGGCCAGAACTGTGGGAAGAATGAAGTTCGTGAACCGAGGCACTGCCGTATGTGTTTGGGTAAGAAGCTCAGGGATCAGGCCCGTACTGACTCCTCTGTTTTCACTGGGACTTGTTTTTATTCCCTCAGCGGTCTGCTCTGCTGACCTCTTGAAGGTGGTAGGTGTCTGTCTGAAAGAGGGCGCCGTGGCAGTGAGCCTTCGGACTGATGCAAGCATAGGTCAGTAATTGCAATACCTCATGAGTTTCTGTTGGGCTTCGGTGGCTTCGTTTATATAGGAATCTGTATAGTTTCAATTTCATAATTTTCTCTGAGAATACTTCTAAAATTGAGATATAATTCATATACTATAAAATTCACCTTTTACAAGTGCACAATTAAGTAGTTTTCAGTATAGCTATAGAATTGTGGCACCATTGTTACTAATTCTAGAACATTTTGTCGCCACCACTCAAAAAACAAAAACATATACCATTAGCAGTTATGTCTGTATAGATTTCTCTATTCTGTGCTTTTTGCCTAAAGAGAGCCATACACTATATAGGATTTGGTATTGTTGATGGGGTTTGATTTTTTTAAGCTGAGGATTGAGCCCAGGGCCTAATACACTCTTGGTACAAACTCTATCCCTGCATTATACCCTTCACCTCAACATCTAGGCTTTTTTGTCTGGCTGGTTTCACTTGGCATATTGTCTTCAATATTTATCCACATGGTACTTTGTGTCAGAATTTCATCCCTTTTACGGCTTAGGAGTATTCTGTTATGTGGACATTCCACATTTTGCTTATTTATATTCCATTAATTGTGGACATTTAGGTTATTTTCACCTTTTGGCTATTATGAATAATGTTGCTATGAACACTGCTTTACAGTTTTTTGTGTAGACACATGTTTTCTATTTTCTTCAGCACATACTTAACACTGGAAATGCTGGGCTGTATGTTCAGATTGCAGGTGATATACCAAGGTTCAGATTTCTCCACATTCTTGCCAACTTTTTTTTTCTGATGCTGGTAACCATGCAAAGGAGTGTGAAGTAATATCTTGTGTCTATTATAATTTAAAAATCTTCCAAAAATTAACATTTAGGGTTTTGTGTATATATTTCTCTAAGGTTTCCCTTTCTTTTCTCACTGCTTTGTGTTCTTTTCCCCTTTGTTCACTGCTACTGTACTTTTCATGACCCTACAACACATACCCTATCTAGACTCTTTAAGCCAGTGATGAATCATATAACTTAATGCTATGTAGTAATTTTAATTACTTTATTCCTAGAACTATTTCTTTATCTTTAAAAGCAGCAAATTAAAGTTATTTCAGGTCTCTCTCAGTTCTTTTCTGGTGGCATGAGATAACATTTGTGTTCTGTCACAAAAGTGACAGATGTGTAACCAAACCTTATTCTGTTAGTAATTTTACTTTTTAATTGAACTTTTACCCGTCACGGGCTGAGGGGCAGGTTATATAGCTGGTTCTGAGTTAATTACAACTGCCATTATTTTTTATTTGTGGTGCCTGAGCAAGCAGTAAAACAGCAAGTTAAGTCACATTTGCAATGGGACCATGACTCAATTAGTGTTTTTGAATAATAGGCAATAGTAATTAAGGTCATGGCCCTCGAAGGAGCAGCATTGTACAGGAGCATGGCTTCAACAAATGCTGTTTTACAACGTGTCTCCAGGGAAGGGGCTGATGGGAGACAGAACCGGCCAGGTGGAAGCTCTCTCTTTCATTTTTCTTGCAAACTGGAAGTGGAAATTGTGGAGAATGTCTCTTGAACTTTTCCAACCTTAGTTCATCAGTTTCTAAGTTAGTAGTCTCAAATTCAACATAAGACTTTCTCCTAAAGGTAACATTTTCAGTCCAGTTAAACCTGTCTACAAAAAGAAAGGCTCCTAAACCTGAAAACCATGTGCAAACATTAGTATGTATCTGGACAACTGGATATGCATGAGGAATTAATAGTCCTTGGATTTTGCAAGTCCACCCTATAAAATCTTTTCCAACCTGAGAGTGAATGTACCCATCCTAAGGATAAGAACAGTGAGACACAGTGTGACCACATGCATTGGATGCACTCCCTCCAAGAGGGAGCCTGGTGAGGCATCTGGCTTTCATTTTAGATTTTAACAACTGATATCATCTCCTCTGAATTTAAAGTACTTACGTTGTTGCCTATAGCCTGATATTGTATGTCAGTGATAGAAAATCTCTAGGAAATAAAGAAAATATTAATTAAAAAATGAGACAGTATTAATGTTAGGGTGAAGAAGGCCCCAGAATGAGGAGGATTAGATTGATGCTTCACATATTGCTCGAGTGGACATCAAACCATCCTTGAACATGAGGGGAGGTTATTAGAGGACAGAGACTAAGTCTGGGGAAATACTAATTATGTCTAAGAATGATCCTTTTTCTCTTGCACCCCTCCTTCCTTATAGTTCTAGGTACCCAGGGGTGCGGTGCTTACCCAGCATAGTCCTTGTCCTAGCACACTATTCTGGGCCATATGTGGGTTGTTCTTCTGCAGTTTGCAATGATTCTCTTTAGAATATTTAAAATCATTACAAAGTGGGTGCAATGATTTGCAACTTTGCATACTGTCAGTAATACTTAGATAAGAGGGGGAATATATTTGGTCTCCAGAAAGCACCCTTTGAGGTGGAGAAAAACATGCAGCGAGTTTATTTGGGAATGCCTTCAGAACCGATTCTAACAGACACAAGCAGGGAAGCAGGATGGAGAGGAAGAGGTTGGTTGTAATACAGTCTCTACAGGCCTGCTTAGGACTTGCCTGAAGAGGTCCAAGAGATTTGCTCTGAGGTTGGAATGCTCCTTGAAGAGTTGTCTCAAGCTAGCAAAAGATGGCTGAACCCTCATGTTTCTGTATGAATTAGTCCTTCAACACGGACTGAAACTGCATGAGGAATAACTTTTAGCAAAGAGTGAGACAGCAGAGCGTGACCCTAACCCAGGTAGCTCTTATCAGCCAATAGCAATTTCTAGAGAGGGTGGTAAGCTACATCAGCATGTGATGACTAGCAGCACATGGCCACCCCATTAGCTGCGTTGCAGCCTTCAGGGGTGGAGGGGAATCTGACGGAGGGAAGGCAACGCAAAGGAAGGAAAGAGATAGGAAGGAAAGAGAAAGGATGGGGAGGGGAGGGGGAAGGGACCAGAGGGAAGAAAGTAAGGAAAAAAGGAGGGAAGGAGGGAGAGAGGGAATGAAGGAAACAAATTCCTTCCTAGACTATTGCTCATTCCATGGCAGAGACTGTGACTGTGAAGTACAATTTCAGGAGAATTTCTGAGTTTTCCAGTCCTCCATTGTTTGGAGGGCATGTTGACTGTTCCTTCTAGGTTCTCTGTGGTGCTTAGTTACTATAATTCTCTCTTCTTCTTTCTCTATACTTCCAAAGACTTTCTGCTATTGCATTATTTTTATGATAGCAATCACCAACATTGAAAATGCTAAATGTGGACAATTGGACACTTGTGGAGAAATTCATTGCAACTCAGTCATTTCCTCACTCTTTCTACTTAAGTATTTATTTATCTGGGTTGTTAGGTCCATACCGGGCCACTTGAAGGGCACTTATCATCGCACAACCAGAGGACAAAGGAACTGCACCCCAGTCCCGTTCTCCATGTTGTTGATGCCACCGCTGAATTCTTGCCTGCGTCTGAATTGGACTTGTACAATGGGAAATGAAGCCAACCACTCAACTTTAACTACTACACAGGAGACTCCAGGCAAGGGAAGGGTACTAGGATATACATACAAGCTGCTCTTTATTGCTCTAAGTTTAAGTGGCTTAAAGGTCATTATAATATATTATTTTTGATAAGTACCTAATGCTTATGACAGACATTTGCTGTAGGAGTTAAGCAGGATGTTAAGGCAGACTTGAGGACGTGGAGCTTGAAGTGTGAGTAGCTTTTCTCTTTTCATAAGAAAGAGTCACTGGAAGTAGTGCGTAGTAGTGTGAGTAAAAACAGAGACAAGAAAGCATCTAGTTCAGGGAGAGGAGTTTTGACTGATTACAACCTAAGATGATATCAGAGTGACAGTATAAAAGCCTACAAAAGGATACTGAAGCAAGATAGTTGGAGATAATATTAAATATCAAGGTAAAGGATTGGAGTCTTTAAAAGATTCTGAAGAAGATAGGGACATAAGGCAGAGTGGACAGAAACTTTGAAGCCACAAGGAGCTACAAGGAGGAAGTCCCGCATATATGTAGATCAGGAGGAGACAGACAACTGGCTTCAAATGTTGCTAGAGACAGGGTCTTTTGGAACAGAAATGATAGAAATGAGGCTGAGCTAAATAGTGTGAACACACAGAAACAAAGGTTTAATTGGGGCTCCGGTTTTAGGTTTATTCATCTTGCATACTTTTAAAAATATGCATTGAGCACTTATCATTCCTGTATATATTTATATCTACATAAAGATGTATCTTTATGCAGGATGTAAAAGATTATGCCTTTCTTGATTTTTAGGACTCCCACTTTTTAATTTAATGTTAGAAATATTTCGGGATGGATTTTCTGAGGCTCAGGACATGCTATACCAAAATATAATATTCTGGTAGACTGGATACTTAATCAGAAACAAATCAGAAGCAGGAAGGTCATGCCAATCCTTCCTCTGCCCCTTTTCCCTGAAGCAGGTCATAAAACTATAAAGGGTTTTATGTCCTTCTCCAGAAGCAGGATAGACCCTCATGTATAGCTGCCCTCTTTATACCCAGAGAAAAGGAATATCTTTGTCCTGTGTTAGTTGGTTTCCCATTACTGTAACAAAATACCTGAAATATTGCAGCTGGGCATGGTGGCACATACCTGTAATCCCAGCACTTGGGAGGCTAAGGCAGGGGAACTGCAGGGAGTTTGAGGCCACGCTAGGCTACATAGCCAGATCCTGTCTCACACAAAACAACCAACCAACCAACCAACCAACCAACCAATCAATAAGAAAAGTTTCCTGTTGGCTCATAGTTGCAGAGGTTCTAGCTCATGATCAGTTGCTCAGCTTGCGTTGTGCTAGTGGTAGGGCACCTCATGCAGAGCTCACTCTGGAGCAATCTACTCTCCTCATGGTGACCAGGAATGAGAGCAGGAACTGTGAAGAAGCTGGTATCTCAGCATCCCCTCTGAGGGCATGCCCCTATGACCTAACTTCCCTCCACTACACATCCTAGTAATACCACAGGCTAGGGATCAAGCTTTCAATACATGGACCTCTGAGAAACATGCCAGATTCGAACCATAGAATCTCCAAAGACAAAGGGACACAGAAAGGAGTCTGAACAAATAGACCTGACCAAGTTTCATCCATTCTATCACCATTAGACCATTTACCTTGACGTATTTCTCTATGACTACCCAAATTTTACCCAACCTGCTATAAAAACATTCAAGTCTAATTATTTCTTCAGGTCTTTGTCTACTTATGAAGGCTCCTATGTCATATAAAACATAGCCAATAAATTTGGTTTCTTTTCTCATATTACTCTGTCTTTTGTTACAAGGACACGATCAATAAACCTAAGGTGAGTGGAGGAAAAGACATATTTTCTGCTCTACAAAGTGATCCTGTAATTACTAAAAGAGAGGGCACAAGTCCCCTGCACTTTGAGCCAGAAATAAAGTTGAGGTGAGTTTTCATACATTTTGTTGTCAGCAGAAATATTTCCTTTAATTCTTATAGGGGATTTCTGTCTGTGCTAAAGCAATCTTCAGTGTCCTCTTAGAGATCCCACCCTTTTCAACTATAGCAACTATTTTTAATTAGTGGAAGTTAATTGGACAAATATATTAGTCTGCAAGGTCTGGCAAAACAAAATATCATAGGTTGGGAGGCTTGAATAACAGAAGTTATTGTCTCACAGTTCCAGAGACTAGGAATGCAAGATCAATTTGTTAATAGGGATGGTTTAGGGTGAAGCTTGTCTTCCTGGATTATAAATTGCTGCATTTTTACTGTGTCTTTACATGGCTTTTTCTCTGTATACATATGGAGGAAGGTATGGTAAAAGAGAGATCTACTGTCTCTTCTTGCAAGGGTGCCAGTCCTGTTGGATTAGGGCCCTACCTCCTGCTTGGAGTGCTGCTGCTTCCTGCCTGCCCTGCCCTGGACTGTTTTTCTTCTCCATGCCCATCTGCCATGCCACCTTGCCTTGGAGCCAGGTGATTTTGGACTTAAACTTCTACAGACTGTGAGATAAAATGAACTTTTCCTTCTTTAACTTATGAGTGTCAGGTAAGCAATGAGAAAATAACTAAGACAGATTTTGGTACTGAGAGTAGGGTCATTGCTGTGACACTACTTGGCCATGTGGTTCAGGAGCCTTTGGAACTGGATTGCAGGAAGAATTTGGAAGGGTTTGGAGATGTCACCTGGAGAAGCAGCTGTAGAATGTTGTGAAATGAACTTGATGGGAGAGTCTTGTCAGAGCACAGAAGACCAGAATGCTGAGAGTAATGTAGCCAGTAAAGTCCAGGCTCAGATTTCTGTTGGGAAGAAGTACTACATTGACAGTTAGACTCCAAAGCTTATGTGTTATACTTTTGACAGCAAATTTGCCTGCATTTTGGTCATGTCCTGAAAAACTGTAGGAGATTGAGAGTAAGGGCAGTGAATTAGTAGATCTCAAGTAAATTTCAAGGCAGTCTAATGTTGAGGTGGTGGCACATCTACTATTGGAGGCACTTAGCCAGCTTTACCTTGAGAATCAAGAGCAAATGGCCCAGAAGAATGATTTGAAAAGTTTTGAATTTGGCCAGACAGGAAATCAGCAAATTTTCAGACTGCAAGGATAGAGCAGAGGAGGACTTGGTCAATGAAACAACTGGCATTAAAAACCAAGAATTTTGGAACTGGACAGTATGAAAATAGCCTTAGCATGTAAGGACAGTAAAGAAGGGGAGAGAAACAGGGACATTGGACATGAAGTGGCTAACATGGCCTCGTTTGCATAGCAGATGGTGATAGAAATGACCACCCACTTAGTAGAAATGCCCTTTGTGAAACCTGTGCAGGTGTGGAACAGTTAATTTTTAAGGACCACCTTACATGCATTTGCTGAAAATTCCTAGACCCCATGACCTTTAGCTCACCCCAGCAACAGCTCACCCAAATAACAAAGGATAAGGCCCTGATCAGCCAAGAGCACACCAATCAGCTAAGACTCCATGACACTTAATTTATCCCAGTAATACAGGCTAAGGCCCTGGCTGGCTTAGAACACCTATAAAGAATGGGCAGAGAAAAGATCCCATGTTGGAAAACTCATTTGAGCTCTTCCTGCCATGTCACTTGTCACTTGGCAGCTTCAGCTCCATCTTCACTATCTTATAAATCTCTGCTTTGCACTACTTTCATTTTGAGTTCCTCATGCTGTGCTAGCGGGATCTTTGGTTTTGAGTCAGCCTTGCCCCACTGTTGCATTCCTCACCAGAGTGAAGATACAGACCAGAGGAATGGGGGGGTTATGTTACAGGAGACCCCTAGCTCCCCAGACCCCCACCTGATACAACAAGGGCATCATAAGAATGAGCAGGATACCAAAATTTGTAGCCCCAAAAGTGCAAAGGTGAAAAACTTCTTTAAGAAGAGAGTCTCAGAGATTCATGTTGAGAATGGTGGTAGCTTAGGGAATTTTTTCCTCCAGATTGAGTTCATAGTACGTAGCTCCCCAGGTACTTGACCCCTATAGCCAAGAAAGAAGAAAGCCTGACTATTGCTCAAGCTGGCAGCAGAGCTTGATATAATCCACGTAGTCCTGGCTTGGATACATGCAGAATGTGAGCTGTGGGATGAGGAAGGCTTCCATCCAGATTTCAGAATAAAGCCTGGGAGGTCAGGCAGTGTGACCCTGAGAGTGCAATGCATGAAGCTGTGAGTGTAAAGCTCAAAGTATAGGGACTCCAGAAAGTTGGAGAGGCTAGGAATGTGGATTATCTGAGGAAAACTGCCAGGAGTGAGCAGAGCTGCCCAGAAGAGAAACAATGATGGCTACAAGCATTGGCAGTGTCACAGGGGTGAGATCACCCAGCCCATTGGAGTTCATACCTTGCCGCTGCTTGTATCAGATACTGGACATGAAACTGTGGGATTTCATGTTTGCCCTGCTGGATTTTGTTCTTGTTTTGGTCCCATTTCTTTTCTATCTCCCTATTTCTACCTTTCAGAATGGGGATGCTCACCTTGTGCTATTGTGTGTTGGAACTGTTTAACTTTCTTTTTCATTTTCAGGGGTTAGCAGCTAAGAGTCTGCCTCAAACCTCAGAGGAGAATTTGGACTTGGACTTTTCAACAATATTGAAACTGTTAGGACATTTTCAACTCTTAGAGATGGACTAAATGCATTTTTCGTAAAGCAATGCAACTGAGTCTTTTGGGGGTGGGGAAGGGATATTATACCTTATATCTAGATGCTGACCTCCCAAAGCCTCATGTGTTCATGACTGTAGCTTTTGGGAGGTGGCTGGATCATGGATGTGTAATACTGATTATGAGTATGTGATAACTGCATCAGTTGACTGATAACCTGAGCATAGCTCTGTCTGTAGATAGTAGGAATGTCCACTTGGTGTATGGGTGGCAGTGGCCAAAAGGTTGGCAGCCTGGAATAAAAAGAGAAAGAAAGGCTCCCTGGTGGCTGCTTCCTGCCTGCCATGCCATGGACTCTTTCTTCTCTGCCACACTCATTGTCCATGCCACTCTGTCTTGGAGCCCGCTGACTAGGGACTGAAATCTCTATAAACTGTGAGCTAAAATAAAGCTAAATTAAAACTTTTAACTTATGGGTGTCAGGTATTTTATTCCAACAACAAAAATGTAACTAAGACAAGTAGCATAAAATATTAAAAAATCACACAAAAGTAAAAAATTATTTCAAATTAAAAATACGGAAAAATAAGCATACAAATATTTATAACAAGAGATTCCTCAGTTCATTCTCAAGACCACTGTCCTATATGTTGACTTTGGTCAAGTTGTAGTGGGGACCAAACCCCAGTGAGTTTGACACTACCGATTTTATTTTAGATCCTGTTGACCATTGTATCCTTGTACTACCTCCTTGGAATTGCTGAGTTTTAACACAATAACAGACCCAGAAATTCCCAGGTAACTCAAATACATTTATATTCCTGGTTGTGCTCTGGTCCATTTGGGCAGTAAAAAAATATATGTAGGATATATTTTGACCAACTTGACTAAAATATATGCCTACAAGTATGTGATCTTCCATCTCTTAAACAAGTTGCCTCTAAATCAGCCTCCCAGCAAACTGGCCCTCAGGGGGTGATAATCTTGTAACCTGTGATGTCACTGTAATAAAGATTGTTTTAAATCACCACTTTACTTCTTCATTACTTTGCTTCCATTGTACAGTGAGCAGACCAAGCCTTTGTGCAGCAGCATTACTGCTCTAGGGCCAGTGACTTGGAACCCGTGAATCAAACTGATAAAAATCAGATTAACAAAAGAAAAAAAAAGTCTTAATTTTGTACACATGCACAGGAAGTCACTAAGGGAAACAAAATGTGGTACAAGGAGGTAATCAGATGATTGAAGTTTGTTATTTTTTTATTTTTGTGACAGGATACCACTGTGCAGTTCAGGCTGGCCTTGAGCTCACTTTGTAATCCAGGCTGGCTTCAAACTCACAACAATCCTCTTGGCTCAGCCTCCTGGTTCTGGGATTACAGGGGTGCACCACCACACCCAGCTATGTTATTTTAGATTAAACAAAGGAAAAGGAGTTTTGGTTTTCAGTGCAGGTGAGGCAAGTTATGGGAAGGCCATAAATACAGATTGTCATGTTACACAGATAAGAGTGTCTTAAGTGACAAGAGTTGTCTCTTGGTCAACTCTCTTCCTGGTAAGGAGACACTACCAAACATAAATTTGCAACCAAGTGAAGTGGCCCATGCTTGTAATCTGAGAACTATGGGGACCTGGTGCCATTACTGTGGGAGGCTGAGGCAGAAGGACCACAAGCTCAAGCCCAGCGTGGGCGATTTAGGAACTTAGTCAGACTCTCACAAAAAAAAAAAAAAAAAAAAAAAAAGGGATGGGGATACTGTTCAATGTGAAGGTGCTATGTTTAATTCCCAGTAAAATACACACACATACACACAGACACACAGAGTGTATCTACCTTATCAATGCAATTTCTTTTACAAAAGTGAAAAAACTTATTTTGGTACCGGGAATTGAACTCAGGACCTTGTGCTTGCCAGGCAGGCACTTGTGCCACTGAGCTATATCCCCAGCCCACAAAAGTGAAAATTTTTATTTTATTTTAGACAATTAGGGAGAGGTTAAGAGCTTTTGTTGCCCCCGCTGGTGCTCAACTGCCTATAGTTCACAATAATCCCTATATGAAAGTGGCATATTTGGGGTTGATATCTTCTGGTACCCTTTATTTCCAAGCATATCCAGATTCAGACTACAACATTTTCTCAAAGAATGACACATTTGCCTAACAAGGGCTGCTAACCCTAAAAATCTAGTGGGCTAAACTGGCCAAAATACGCTAGGCTCTCAGAGAAAAGGTAACTATTCGTTCTGGCCTTGGCCCTCACTATGCATTGCTCTTCCGCCCTTTATGTCGTGCTGCTTATTCAAACATTAGCTCAACTAAGGGTTTGTTAGGATTGTTTGTCTCTGGGTGTGACGTGCTCAGCATTTTGCTTGTGTTCTAAGTTTTATCTTTAGAGGAGTTCTCCCAATTGCATCAGACACGATGGAGTTCATTCTTTCAAGAGCTGTAGTTCACAGGTTTGTTGTATTTTGTTGAGAAGGCAGCTGATTGTCTGCATTTGATGGGTCTTAGAGCAAACCTGAAGCAAAATTGAGACAGGAGAAAAGGGCCAACTTTCCCCCCAAAGTACTTGTATTCCTTAGTTGCCCCAGTGCTCTTGCAGCCAGCCCAGCTGCGTCAGGCCCTCCACAGCCGCATGGCAAAATATTTGCTTTGGCTCTGGTGGGATTCTGTCCTAGGCCTATCCCAGACGCTTCTGTCCTGATGAGGTGGGAGAGAGGATGTGGTTTAGATTGACTGGAAGAAGGCTGGACAAAGGAACCCTTCTCCATTGTTTTTTTTTTTTTTTTTTTTTTTTTTTTTGCGGTACTGGGGATCGAACTCAGGACCCTGCGCTTGCTAGGCAGGCGCTTATTCCACTGAGCTGTATCCCCAGCCCTCCTTCTCCATTGTTGGTGGGAGTGTAGACTGTGCAACCACTGTGGAAATCAGACTAGAGATTCCACAAAAACACGCACCCCTGTTTATAGCAGCTCAATTTGTAATAGCTAGCTCTTGGAAACAACCAAGTACCCATCAACTGAGGGATGGATAAAAAGATTTGCTCTTTTTATATAATGGAATACTGCTCAGCCATGAAGAAAGATACACTAGAGGCTTTTATAGGTAAATGGATGCAACTGGAGACCACACTCATGAGTGAAATAAACCAGATGCAGCTGTGTAAACATTGCATTGTCTCCCTAATGTGAGAAATTGAGAGAATAAATAAGAGCTACCGTGTATAAGAGATACTGAAAATCAGAAGAAACTTCAAAAGGAAAGAGAACCTAGGTTCAGGGGATGCAGAGAAGGAAGGGAGAAGAGGAAAAATAATATAAAATTAAGATAATTATACTGCTAATTTCTCTTAGTTCATTGAAAAGAAAAGTTTGTGCTAATATTGTTTGGACAATTAAATGCTGATTTGTACTCTGAATAACTAATTTAAAAGTAACAATATGCAGTGTATTCGCTATTGTTACTCCCTATCATGTTGTTTTGGAATTTTGTTTTTTTGTTCTGTTTTGTCTTTTTTCTTTAAAGTAAAAAAATGAGGTGGCAGTGAACAATACTGAATTTTCATTTTCATTTACATTTCTAGAATTGTTATGTTCAGAATTTTTTCTGAGCTTTTTTGTCTATTTGTGCTTATAAATGAAAAGTTATTGGAATTCTGGTGAGTTAATTCCAGTCTACCACTTCCAGCGCAACCCATGATGAGGTTAAAGACACTAAGGCATATTTGTAGTTACAGAGAGCCAAGGAGTCCTAAGTCCAGCCATGACGATGGCTAATTGGACAAAGGCCTCAATGCAAGGCTGAACCCAGGTTTTATTCATTCATGAAGAGGCAGTGGCTTGAGGATGAGTGACTGTGAGAACCATGGGAAGTAGGTGAGGGCCAGGAGCTGGGCTAGGTAGGAGGCCTGCAATCACCTCTGCCATATGAAGAGTATGGAGATACAGAAAGAGTAATCTGTATAACATAATTGAGATATATCTAATGTCTTGGGGTTGGTGCTTTGCTCTGATGTGTAATATTTGAAGCCCCAGGAAGTCATAGCCTCTATCCCAAGGCTCCATCCCAGCTGACAGTGTGGAGCTTTGGCTCACACATCCGCCTCATCCCCACTCACTCGAGGGATCAACGGGGATCCAGGAAACACACTGCCATCTCCAAAGATTACCATCTGAACCTTGGCTAGACCCGTATGCATTGTTTAAAGCCAACTGGAGGGATAAGGAAAAGTCCTAGCCGCTCTGTACAGATCAGTACATGGAAATAGGGTCAGGCTCAGCCAAAAGGGAGGCAACTGCTCTTCTTTCAAGAAGAGACACCCAGGAGGTCCTCCACACACATTCCCTCCTTTGTTTCTGCATTAGTATTTTGACTATAGAAGCAGCACATGATTTTATTCTTACCAGTGTAAGTCTTCTTGGGAATGGAAGCTAAAACTGGGACTGAAATGACGCCGGTGTGTGTGATGCTTGAAAACTGGTAAGTTCTCTGGAGCAGGTACCATGTCTTAGTCTCTTTACGCCCCTTGAAGCGACAAGCCCAGTTACCTGTACGCATCAGATGACTGATAAAACTTTATTTAACTGAAGAAAGCTGAAGTATAGGATTTGACACGTGCTCTTAATCTTTTGAGGCTATTGTCAAGGACAACCATATGTCATTTGGGGAAATGTGTATCTCTTCTTATTTTTAAATGTATGCCTGAATTTTTGTATATAGTTAAACAAATGGTATAAAATCCAAAGATAGTGCTTATTTATAGTCTGTTTTATTTAAATTCAGTGTACAGACTAGCTTACTTAGCTTACTTCCTTATTAATAAATATGTAAATAATATATTCACAAAAGAGACTAAGAGATGGGGTAGGGGAAATATAGTTTGAATGAAGTAGATTGCTATCATTTTAGTGAGCATTTATTGTTAAGTAAAAATTACAAAATGCCTTTGTTTATTTATTTATTTGAGACAAGGTCTCACTATACAGTTTAGGCTGGCTTTGAACTCCCTGTGTAACCCACGCTGGCCTCAAACTGCCAGTGATCCTCCTGTCTCAGCCTCCTGAGTCCTGGGATTACAGGTGTGCACCACCATGCCTGGCCAGAAGGCCTTTATTTTGAACTACGTTTCTTCACCAGACCCAAAGAGACCAGGCTGGTGTCAGTCAGACCAAACTTTCTAATCACAAGTTGGAAACTAATATAATCTAATCTTGTGAGAAATCGAATAACAGCCAAATTTCCCAAATAGACCAATTTCATAACCCATCAGTTATTTTTCTAGGACAGGAGTAACTCTGACTCCCTGTTCCTGCCTTACAAACAAAGTAATTTTTTAAAAAAGTCTTTTGGTACTGGGTCCTGAACCCACAGCCTTTGCATTGAGCTATATTCACGCCCCCCAACGCTGCTGGCTTTGAGCTTTTGAGATAAGGTCTGGCTAAGTTGCTAGGTGGGTGGGCTCAAACCCGCAATCTCCACACCTCTGTCTCCCAGAGTACCGGTGCTCCTGAAAGGGGCTTCCCAACTAAACATTACCAGGTCACCCGCCCCTCCCTCTGGAGTAGGATTCCAGCTTTTTCTTGTCGTGGACAAAGAATTGAACAAAAACAAAAAGCAGCAACAAAGTTTATTTGAGAAAGTAAAAGTGAAGACTAGGGAAGAAACTGGCTCTGCAGAAGGAGCTGGGCCGAGTCACGGGGAACAAATGAGGTAGGAGAAGGCCTGGAGAAATCCGGGTGGGCTGTGACGAGAAAAGCCAGAACAGCAAGCTCTTCGTACTCACCGCTTCTTTTATGCTGTCCAAATCTCAAGGAAACGCGCAAGAACTTCTATATCCGGGTCCTAAGAGGCCGTGCTGGGAACCTCGTGGAGTCTAGGCATCCTACTGAAAAGCTCCTGGAGTTCTCTCAAGAAGTCCTGCTGCAGGGCTTTGGGAACTGCCTCTGAGCAGTGTCTGAGAACATGTAAGCAAGCTGTGGTCAGCCCGACTTCCCCAGCCAGTTTTGCCACGCCCTACTCGCCCATCACTGGGCATACAGGCAAGTGCCACCACATAGGGCTGAGAACCATAGCGTCGAAATTGAACTGATCAAGCTATCTTTTTTTGTTGTTTTGTAGCACTTCCTTTTCTATAAAACTCATCTTTTCTGCTCAGCTTATTGGAACACTTATTCTATTTCACAGAATAAGGCATTAACCAATTCTAGAATTCACTGAAAATGAAGCCAATTAAGATTTATGTTCTTAATTGTAATTTTGTTCTTTGAGAGGACTGGCAACTACAAATACTTTATGTTAGCCAAGTTACAGAATGTGTTTTAAATATAGCTTTTTCTTGAAGTAAGGGAAGGCCAGATCATTGACTGGTTGCTTCTGTGCCTCACCAGGAGAGTACCTTTCCCCAGTTGAAGTTGTCACCAGTAAACAAATGTGCTTTCTACAACACAAAAAAATGCACTTGTGTTTGTCATGCTATACGCAACACAGTAATCGGGGTGGTGTAGACTAGAAGATTGTGGTCACTTCTATTCTCAGGATTTCTATTCTCCACTTTAGGTGAGAAAATAGATGTGGAGATTTTCGACACAGATATGATTCCATGGAAAGACAAGCCATTGCTCCCACTGGACTGCCCTGGAGGTGTGATGATACCTGCTGGGACAGGCTGGCCGCCTTTACATATCTGGGCTGAAGAGTTGTCCTTTATCGGTGCCTTGGAGGAAAAGGAGGCTGAGATTAACAGCCTGCAGAAGAGCTGAATGCTGAGAACATCGCCTTTGAATACAAAGTTTAGGTCTTCTAATAATGTGAAATGGTCTGAGTACATGAATATCTCATATCAGGTCTTTGCTGCCTCTAGATATTCAGGCAGATTTAGATGAGGAAAATTAGTTTCTTGCTATCTAATCTTTCTGAGCCCTTAAATGGGATCTCTAATAATCAAACACCACTTTCTTAATAAGAGGAAGACATACTTTCTCAGAGTAGTAGCTCAAAATAATCCAGTGTCAAACATTTTAGGCCGGCATATTCTGCTCTCCCATGTACTCCTTGAATTATTTACAGGTATTTTGGAGGGAGTTAAATTATTCTACTCTTTCTTTTTTTATTTTCTTTTTGTTTTTTGGGGGACAAGTTTTCACTATTCAGTCCAGGCTGGCCCTGAACTCACTTTGTAGCCCAGACTGGCCTCAAACTCACAGCAGTCCTCCTGCCTCAGCCTCCTGAGTGCTGGGATTATAGCCACAGCCTGAGTGCACAGCCTGCTGTTCTACTATTCTTAAAAGTATTTACCCCTAGTTAATGACTCTTATGCAGTAAATTGCAAAACTCTGCCTACTTGTCCGCTGGAACTCTTCCACCTCCCTGGTGAATGCTGGAGGAGTGAGTCATTGGGGACCCTTCCAGGGAAGGACAAGCGGGGCTGGTTAGGGGAAGCAGGTTGCTGGAATGTAACTGGGAAGGTGTATCCCTGTTCTCAGCACCCCCGTGCTCCGTATCTGGGTTGCAATGAGTGGAGAAGCTTTCATCCGAAGCGCCTTTGCAGCATGATGTTTTTGCCTTCAAGCCGGCTGACCATGGAAATTCAAAGTCAAAATAAACCTCTCCTCCTTGAAGTTGCAAGCGTCAGATATTTTGTCCCAACAATGGAAATCTGACCAACGCAGTCCTCCAGTGTGCACAGACTGTGAAGAAGAAGAAAGAGCTGGGGAAGCAACACAGACATCTGGGGAAGAGAACTCCTGTGTGAACACCAGGGCCCCAGGGAGGGAACGAGGTACAGACTAGAGCAAGAAGTGAAGACCAAGTTCTTTCTGCGGCCGCCTCATCCACAACTTTTCCTCACTCACAATCTCAATTATCGTGTGGACTGCTGTGTGTGGTGGTGCACACCTATAATCTTAGCACTCAGGAAGCTGAGCAGGAGGGTTGATGCAAGTCTGAGGCCAGCCTTGGCTACACAGTGAGTTCAAGACCTGCCTGAACTATATAGTGAGACTCTGTCTTAATCCCCCAAACCCCTATATATATGGGAACTAATTTTCCATCCTGCAGACTGAAAAACATTTCTTTTCTCCTTAAGAATTTGTTTTCAAGAGAAATCTTTCCACAGCTGCTCAGTTATTCCCTCTATCTCTCCCCGTCTGTCTTGCATCCACAAGTGAACAGGGTTGGAGAGGTTTGGGTTGGGGTAAGAAGCAGCTGGGATTCTCTAGTTAAAACGTTGCTCAGTGTGAGGAGATGTCAAGAGGCTGGGATTTGCACCCCTCAGGAGGTACAGAACTATCTCACACAGACTTCCTGGGAAACGAAGGGTATGAAACAGGCAGCTCACGTTTGCAACCGCCCAGCCAGGGTGGTATTCTTTGAAGTGAAGCCTAGTAAATCCCTCTGGGAGCCAGAGCTGGTTTGACAAGTAGAGCACTTGGGTGGGCTGTCTGCTCTTTGTGGGCAGCTTTGGAAAGATGAAGAAATCAGATCAAAGCCTTAGGCCCTTTGTGGAATTGGTACTTCATGTGATTACTGATTCAAAACATTATGTGACATTAAAAATGTCAGAGTTATCTTCCTTCAGTGGTTACTGGCTAAAAACAGACTCATATCAGCCTGCTACTGACTTGACAAGAAGGCTCTTCGCTCCTGTTTTCAAAATAAAGATGGGTATAATTTGAATGCATCATCTACTTATTTTTTCCTGGAGGTTCGTGGGTTATTTCTGAAGTCTAACCTGGATGTGTTCATAATAACCATTCAGCTGTGTTCTTCGCTAAGGCAAGTAAATACAGTATTGCAATGGCTTCTTTTGTTCCTGTCAGGATGTTTCAGGATTGGATTTCTCACTCCAGGGGAACAGGGATGTGGGGACAGAACCATTGGGTAAAATTAGTTGGCAGATGTAGATGGCTATGCCTCTGAATGGAAAAGATTCCTATAGGTTTTTTTTTTTTTTTTTAGATTAGGAAGTCTATATTTCTGAGCTTGGGCATAGCCTCCTCTTTCCAAATATAAATACCAACAGGCCAACAAATAAATACAACTTTTTTAAAAGTTAAAAACAATACAACAGGCAAGCCAAAAGTAATCTAACTCCAGTAATATTTTCAATAAATTAATGGCCTGCATAGGAAGCAGCAGACACTTGGAAAAGATTGAGCTGACAGATGGAGACCAAAAATGCCACAGGAAAACTGGGAAGGATGATAGATGTTATCCGCAGGCAATTTTTATCACCCTTGTTAATTAACCACCTTGATTTCCTTCAGCAGCTAAAGCTTATTTTCCTTTGACTCTGAAATTATTTTATTTTACTTTGGATTCCTTTTAACTGCCTTATACTTTCCTTCTTTTTTTCCCCTTTCCCAAATCTGCTTTGATTTTCTATCTTGTGTTCTCTCTCACCTTTCCTTCAACAGGGATTTTGCAGGGGACAAAGCAAGGACACTTCCTTTACCTCTTGTCAGCTTCCTAACAGTTTTCTTGCTATTGATGTCTAACAGCTTTCCGGCCCTGGGGAGCACACATACCTTTCCTTTCCTATAAATTGTGTGCTGGTCTCACAGCTCATCACCAAAAATACGGCACAGCATTATTGATCTCGTTCTCACTCTTTTCCCCCTTAGAAGAACTTTACAAATGAGCTGATTCTGCCCTGTATCTTTTAATGGTTTATATTTTCTAATGTCCAGTATGGCAACCTGGCAAAATTGTTTTGTTGAAAGAACATGGGCTTTGGAAACGGCCCTTGGTTTATGCTCCGGTTTTGTTACTTATTATCTGGGTGACCTTGGGTAGTTCTTTTGTCCCTCTGGGCCAGTGTCTTCATTCCAGTAACAACTACCATCTGGGTTTGCTGAAGGTCTCGGGGACACGCAGTACATACATCACTCAGTACCTCATTACATTTCTCTGATAGCAGAAAGTGGGAAGGTCATGACAATTCAAGGGGACTCTGGGTCAACCATGACTTTTTTCTTCTGCAGAGTCTAATATCTTCTCTTTTTGCCATAAAGAAAACACAATTTCTGAGTCAAAGAAGATCTTTTCAGTTTAAAAATAGCTTTAAATTTTTTTTTTATTTTGGTCTTTTTGAGACGGGGTCTCACTATGCAGTTCAGGCTGGTCTTGAGCTCACTTTGTAGCCCAGGCTGGCCTCAAACTCAGATTGATCCTCCTGCCTCAGCCTCCTGAATGCTAGAATTATAGGCATGTGCCACCACGCCTGGCTTTTTGCATAGCTTTGACTGTATTCAATTCTCTGAAGAGTTCTTTGGCCAGAGGAGACTGGATTTGAGGTCCCATAGTCCAGTAGACATCTAATATAATTATTTTAATGTCTTTGTTCTATTTTATTTGTGGGTCTCTGTAGAACATTTTGAGGAGATGGAGAACAGAGGATAATGCTCTCAAGGGTCAAAAAGCTATGATAAAATATACTGATGATTTGACTAATATGAATAAGTTACATTTGAGCCAATTATCACCTCCTTAGAGAAGGCTTCCCAGCCATATAGTCAAATGTACTTCCCCCATCAGTCACTAATTGATACACTGTTTATCATCATCACAATACTCAATGCTATAAAAAAGAAATTTCTAATTTACATATGTGTTCATTCATAGTTTTTGTTTCCTCTGTAGAAATGTAAGTTCTATGACTGCCTGAAATCTACTTACCTTCTGTTATAGGCTTGGAATGGTGTATGACAAAAGTAGGCCCACAATAAGTACTGGTTAATATAAGTAATTAGGTCGTAGATTTTGCTAATATCGAAAATGACCTTAGTGGGGCCAGGGATATAGCTTAGTGGCACAGCACGTGTGTGGCAAATACAAGGTCCTGAGTTTGATTCCTGACACCAAGAAAAGAGAAAAGGAAATAAAATGATGCTGGCATGTATAAAGGAGTGAAAGTAGTAGAAGATCTAGTTTAGCCTGGGCTCATTGAATTATAACTTGTTTATTTATGTGTCTGTAGATAACGTGGTCATGGGTGGTGGGGCAGGATTTTGTTCTTAGTTTCTACATACATAGTTTAACACAGAATATTGGTCAGCTTTTCTGTTGTCGGGACAAAATCCTTGACACTTGGAACTTAATCCCCTCTTGCCCCAAGAATACTCAATGGCAGCAGTTGCAGCTGAAGTGCTTACCCTGAGACAAGTCACGGATTACAGTCCTAATCTTATCCCTAAAATTTGCCACAAAATCTCTCATTGCTATTATTATTTTTGTATTGCTCTAATATATTGATAGGCTTTGGAAACAGAAGATATCGATGCACTTATAGTATTTTGTTTCTAGTAGTGGTATTTACAAGTATACAAATTCTTTCCTTAAAAAATAAATTTTATTGGTACATTTTTTTGGTATATACAATAATCACATTTCTCATAGGGAATTTTTACCTGTACACAATACATCTTTTTTATTTGAAAAACAATAAAAACAGGGATACAAAATTTTAAAGCAAGCTAGTAGGAGAGTAACAATGTTTAATACATTGTGTATTGTTATCTTCGAAGTAGTTGCTCAGATTATAAGATATAGGCATGAAAAATTGATTAAACAGTATAAACACAAACCTTATTTTTCAATGGACTAATAGAAATTAGTAGTATAACTATCTTAACAATCTTGTATATATAAATATATATATATTTTTTTCCTTTACAATTCCTTCTTTTTTCTTTTCCGCCATCCTAGTCTTTCTTTCCTTTTGCAGTTTCTTCCCATTTCCCCATATCTGTTGTACATTTTGGATCTTATTTAATTCTTCTGGTTCTTACACTAGAGAAACAATATGATGTTTACACGAGTCTGATTTATTTCACGCATGAGTATGCACTCAAGTTGCATCCATTTACCTATAAAAGTCTCAAGTTTATCCTTCTTTATAGCTGAATAGTACTCCATTGTATAAAACTTCCATGTTTTTTACCCATTCTTCCACTGATGGGCATTTGGGTTGTTTCTAAGAACTAGCTGTTACAAATTGTCCTGCTATAAGCACTGGTGCACATAGATCACTGTGGTATGTTTTTAATTCTAGAGGAATATATCCAGAAGGGGAATAGCTGGGTTGAATGGGATCTCTTATCCCAGTTATTTTGAGGAATCTCCACACTAATTTCCATGGTGGTCGCACAGTCTACACTCCCACCAGCAGTGGAGAAAGGTTCCTTTTTCCCCACAGGCCCTCCAGCATTTGTTATTGGTTGATTTCTTGATGATAGCCATTCTTTCTGGGGTGAGATGGAATCTCAGTATTGTTTTAATTTGCATCTCTTGAATGACCAGTGATGTTGAACATTTTTTCATGTATTTATTTGTCATTTGTATTTCTTTATCTGAGAGGTGTGTATTCATCTCAGATGCCCATTTTTGGACTGGGTGTTTGAATTTGGGAGGGCTGGTTTTTAAAAATTCTTTGTGTGTTTTAGGCAGAAGTCCTTTGTCTGAGGTACAAGGAATTAAATATTTTTCCATGCTGTGGGTTGTCTTTTCACTTTGTTGATAATTTCTTTTGCTGTGCAAAAGATTTTTAATAAGATCCCAGTTTTTGATTCTTTGAAGTATTTTCCATGCAGTTTGTGTTTTGTTCATGAAATCTCTGCCTAGCTCTATGTCTTCAAGATTTCTACCTACTTTCTTCTATTCCAGCAGATTTAATATTTATAACTTTGATTCATTTTGACTTTAGTGCATGGTGATAGACATGGGTCGAGATTCAGTCTTTGGCATGTGGAAAGCCAGTTTTTTCAGCACCATTTGTTAAAGAGGCTGTCTATCTTCCAGTGAGCATGTCTGGCCCCTTTTACAAAGATAAGGTGGCTGAGTGTGTTTGTAGTTGTGTCCACATCTTCTAATCGGTCTCACTGACCCTTAGGTCCATTTCTTCACTAGTACCATGCTAATTGTATCACATTAGCTTTATAGTATAATTTTAAGTCAGGAATTGTGTTGCCTCCTACCTTGTCTTTGTTGCCATTCTAGGTCTTTTCCACTTCCAAATGAATTTTAGGAATATTTTCTCTAGATCTGTGTGGTATACTAATGCTATTTTGATTGAGATTGCTTTAAATCTGTATAACAATTCTGGAAATATGGTCATTTTCACTTATGTTGCATCTTCCTAGCCATGAGCAAGGATTATCTTTCCATTTTCTAGTATCTTCAAACTCCTTTTTCAGAGTACCATAATTTTCCATGTGTAGATCCTTTACTTCTTTTGTTAGATTGATTCCTAAGTATTTCATTTTTTGGATGCTATTGTGAAGGGTGTTTGTTTCTCTAATTTCTCTCTCAATGAGTTTGTTGTTTGTGTACAGGAAGGCTATTGATTTTCGAATGCTAAACTTTTTTTTTCTTTTTTTTTTTTGGCAGGACCGGGGATCAAACTCAGGACCTTGTGCTTGCCAGGCAAGCACTTATTCCACTGAGCTATATCCCCAGCCCCTTGAGTGCTAACTTTGTATCCAGCTATGCTACTGAATTTGGTTATTAAATTTACAAGTCTTTTGGTGAAGTTTTTGGGTCTTCATGTAGAGTATCATGTTATCTGCGAATGATGATACTTTCGCTTCTTTCTTTCCTATCTTTATTCCTTTTATTTCTCTATCTTGTCTAATTGCTCTGACTAATGTTTCCAAAACTGTATTGAACAGAAGTAGTGATAATATCCTTGTCTTGTTCTTGATTTTTTAGTAAATGCTTTAGTTTTTGACCATTTAGTATGATGTTGGCTATGGTTTGTCATGGATGATTTTTATCAGACTGAGGTAAAGACCATCTATTCCAATTTCCTGGAGGTATTCTTTTTTATCATGAATGAGTATTGGACTTTATCAAAAGTTTTTTCTGTATCTATTGAGATGATAATGTGATTCTCGTCTCTGGCTCTGTTGATATGGTACATTATTAATTGCTTTGCATATGTTGAACCACCCCTGAATTCCTGGGATGAATCCCACTTGGTCATAGTGTATGATCTTGATGATTTGCTGCATTCTATTTGTCAGCATTGAGGATTTTTGCATTTATCTTTATTTGGGAGATTGGCCTGTAGTTCTCTTTGTAAATTGTGTCTTTCTCTGGCTTTCAGATCAGGGTAATACTTGCCTCCAGGAATGAGCTGGGGAGAATTGCTTCTGTTTCAGTTTTGTTAAAGAGTTTGAGGAGTATTGGCACTCAATCTTCTCTAAATTTCATGTAGAATTCAGCAGTGAATCCATCAGGACATAGGCTTTTCTTTGTTGGTAAGTTTTCAGTTACATTTTCAATCTCATTAACTGATATTGGGTTTTTCAGAGTTTTTACATCTTCTTGATTCAGCTTTGAGAATTCACATATGTCTAGGAGTCAGTTCATCTCTGCTGCTTTCTATCCTATGAGATTAAGATTTTCAAAGTAGATACTGATGATCTTCTGTAGTGATTTCACCTTTTTCATTCCTCAATGCATGTGTTTGAGTGTTTTCTTTCCCTTTTTTGATAAGTTTGGCTAAGGCTTTATCAATTTTATTTATTTTTTCAAAGAACGAACTGTGTGATTCATTAAATCTTTGTATTGTTTCCTTAGCCTCCATTGCATTAATTTCTACTCTGACCTTAATAATTTCCTCTTGTGTGGGTTTTGGGCTTGTCTTGCTTTTTTTTTCCTAGAAGCTTGAGGTGCAACTTTGGGTTGTTTATTTGTGCTCAATCTGTCCTCCTGATGTGAGAATTCGCTGCTATAAATTTCCCTCTCAGTACTGCTTTCATTTTGTCCCATAAGTTCTGATATGTTATATCTGCATTCTTGTTTAGGTATAGATGTTGTTTAATTTCATCTGTGACTTATTGGTCATTTAGAAGGGTGTCTTTTAATTTCGATATTTTTATGAAATTTTTGTGTTTTCTTTTGCCGTTAATTTCCAATTGCATTGCACCATTGTCAGATAATATGCATGGGATAATTTCAGTTCCTTTGCATTTACTTAAGCATATTCTGTGAGTTAGTATATGATCTATTTTACAGAATATCCCATGTGCAAATGAGAAGAATGTGTATTCTGATGTTGGGTGGAACAGTCTGAAAATACCTACTAAGTCCACTTGTTCATAGGTTTGGTTTAGTTCTGATATTTCTTTTCTGTTTTTCTTGTTTATCTTTGTGATGATGGGATATTAAGATCTCTTGTTAAAACTATTATCATTTATTTGATTTTTCATGTCTATTGATAATAGTCCCATATAGTGTGTGCTCTCATATTTGGTGCATATGTAGTTATGATTGTTTTCTCTTCCTCTTGAAGTTTTCTCCAAACAAGTATGAGTGAGGTTCTTTATCTCTTTTTGATCATTCTTGGTTTGAAGTTCACATTTTCTGCAAACAGAATAGCTACCTCTGCTTTTTTCTTGGTTCCTGTTGCATGGAAGATTGTTTTCCTAACTTTGACTTTCAGTCTGTAAATTTCTTTTTGAGTTAAATGTGCTTCTTGTATACAGCATATTGTTGGATCTTATTTCTTGATTCATTCTTCCAGTCTGTTTGTTTTGACTGGTAAATTCAGGCTACTTACATTGAGAGTTATAACTGATATGTACTGGTTTACCTTTGTCATGTTTTTTCCTACTATCTTTTCCCTGCTTTACCCCTCTGTTTAATTGCTTGCCTTACCTGGTGGTTTCTTTCTGTTGTTTTTGGAATTGTGGTCATTTTCATCTCTGTCTAGAATATCTTTCAATACTCTTTGTAGGGTTGGTTTGGTGGTTATGAATTTATTCAGTTGTTCTTTGTCACAGAAGTATTTTATTTCTCCATTAATTTTGAAAGATAGTTTTGCAAGGTACATCAATCTGAGTTGGAAGTTGTTTTCCTTCAAGACCTGAAATACTTCACTCCAAACTCTATTTGACTTGAGGTTTTTTGTTGAGAAGTCTGCTTTGATTCTGATGGGCTTTCATTTATAGGTGATCTGTTTCTTTTCTCTAACAGGTTTTAACATTCTGTTCTTGTGCTGAATTTCTTGAATGTTGATTATTATATGTCTTGGTATGCTTGGAGTTCTATATGCTTTATTTATTTGTATGTCAACTTCTTCATTTGTACTTGTGAAGTTTTCTATCATTATTTCTGTGAGGAATATGTTTTAATGGCATTTGCACTGTCTCCAGCTTTCTCTTTGACCTCAGTCAATTTTATGTTGTTCTTCTTTGCTTCATGCTGTAGCTCTTCAATTGCTTTTCATGACTCTTGCTATTTTTAAGGTATTTGTATTTCTCATGATTACTGGCTGCAATACTGTCTAGATGTCTGATATTCTATCCTCTCCTTCATTCAGTCTATTGCCTATACTTGCAGTGGAGGTTTTAATCTCTTGAATTTCTGTTTAGATCTGATGGATTCCATTTCTTTCCTATAGTGAACATTTCTTTTTGTTCCCGTTGTTTTTCTAAGCTCATCCATTCTTTTATCTGTGTCTTCTTTCATATCTTTGATTTTAAGCATATCTTTGATTTGATTTTTGTCCCTGAAATATTATTTTCTCTATAGCCTTTTCCACTTGATTTTTTTTTCACTTATGCTGCTATCACTTGAGAAAGTTCCAGTGTTTCACTTCCAGATTTGTGTATCTCATTGCTATCCAGGCTTGTCCTGGTTGGGCTGGAAGTCTGGGGTTGCATTTTGCTTCTGCATCTTGTCATATTTTCTTTTCTTTTCTATGTTGATGCTTGCTGATTTCTTGTGCTAGATAGCTTTATCACTAGTATTGAGACTTCCCTAAGAGATGTCCGTTCTTCAGGGGTGTTCTCTAGATGTAGGTGGTTCTTCATGGCTATCCCAAGAACTTACCTTTCAATTTGTAAAGGATGCATAGTTACTATTTGATTCAGCACCCAATCCTTTGGTACTGGGCAGTAGTAGTGATTATGACCCCATACAATCACAATATTGTCATACAGGGGAGAAAAACTGATTATAGCATGTATGCCATCCTGGCTAAAGTAGTACAGTTACTAATACCAGTAGTTTCAAATACAGCTTAACTACCAACAAACTATGGTAACCATTAACCTGCTACTTCCAACCACAGCAGCAAACTCTAAAGTTATATATATATATATATATATATATATATATACATATACCATGTACTTGTATGCAGTGATTTTACCCTTAGTGGTGCGATTTTTACACTTTTGCAGAGGGCAGGGTGGGTTCAGATGGGTAAGAGGCAGTATAAAGTGATGAGGTCAAATATAGTAGAGTCAAGGCTGGAGGTCAGAAGATAATCACCCGAGGTTTGGGAAACTGGAGGAAACAGGAGGGAAAGATTGAAATAGAAGTAATCAGAAAGAGAAGAGACAATGTTTACTCACTTGAAAGTTTAACATCAAGAAGTAGCTGATGAAAGAGAGAAAGAGGATCAGTAGAAGAAAACAAAAAGATAGGAAAGAAACCTGAACAGTGAAAGGAAAGAACAAAGAAAGAGGAGAATGAAAAAGAAAAGAAAAAAGGAGAGAGAGAGAGAGAGAGAGAGAGAGAGAGAGAGAGAGAGAGAGAGAGAGAAAGGCCTCAAAACCAAAAATTGCCACAAAATACAAAAAAGAAGATGATACCCAACCAGACAAGGATAGGATAGCCAAGAAGACAAACAAGGGAGAGAAAAAGTAGTAAAATGTCTCTGTTCCTTACAGTTCTATGATCGTGTCCATGTCAGGTTCCAGGAATGTGCTGTGTACTCCAGCCAGGTTTGCCATGGGAATTGTGCTGGGTATAGAGCTGAATTTGGCCTCTGGATGTCAGGGCTGGGACTGGTCTTCTGTTGGTGGAGTTCTCCAGAGCCCAACTGCTGGCACCTGGCCAGTACTTCAGACGCTTCCACGTTGCTGGTCTGGCTGATTACTCTGCCCTCTGAAGGTGTGTGTGCACTGCGCACCTGGCTGGCTGTCCTAGGTCTCTGGGTTTTGGTCAGTTCACCTGCCAAAGGTATGTGTGCATCTGAAAACCCAGACCAGCTGTCCTTACCTATGACATTCTTGATTTCAAGATTCTAGGGAGAAGCCCCCGCTTTGGTGCTCAGGATTATGGTGGTTTCCTGCAGTCCTATGTGGAGAAGGAAGCTCTGCTGCCAGGGCCCCTTCACCCTTTTCAGGACTTGCCCTGATACATAATATAACTTAATTCTTCTTTTCCCTACCCAATCCTCGTTTATATTAATTCTGAAAAATTAATTAATTCTGCAAATTAAATGAATGTTGGCAGTGAGTGCACTTTTTTCTAAATGGAAATGAGATAAAGGAGAAGAGGTTTAATTTGGCTCACAGTCTCAGAGGTTTCACTACATAGTTCTCTGGCTCAAAGACAGAAATAGCACTGTGTAAGTGTCTGGTGGAGCAAAGATACTCACTTCACGGCAGACTGTAAGCAGAGCATAGGGGAAAGTACACAAGAGGAATGGGCCAGGGACTGGATACTGCCACATCCTGAAGTGTGCTTTATAGATCCCAAGCCAATCAAATTGACAATGGATGGAGTGTGATGGTTAATACTAATCGTCAACTTGATTGGTTTGAGATTGACCTAAAATATTAGTAAAATACAACTCTGAGCTTGCTGAAGTAAGTCATGGGGGCATGACCTTGGACCCACAGTTGATCTCTGACTCCTTCCTTTCTGTCTTCTTGCCTACCTCTCTGCTTCCTAGTGTAACGGTGAGGCAGGCTGAATTCCACAGGAGACTGAAGGACTCTATTTGGGACAAACAGAATTTATTAATTTAGACTGGTCACCACTCATCCCTGACTTGTAGGTCAGGAACCCTGCCTGAACTTGCAGGTGGGCCCCTGCCTACCTTTGTTCCCACATTATATACATTTTTGGTTTCCATGGCAACAGATTGGAATGTTGTAGCCTTTAGATAACCATACATTTCCTTTATGGTTACAATGTTTATCTAGGGCCAGGGAAGGGATGAAACAACCCAGGCAAGGTCACAGGTGGTTATCGGCGCCAGAGTGTTCTTTTTCTTTGGAGAAGCATTCTAGGGCAAAGTCAGGACTGTAATGTTAACTTTTTACAGCCCCTTTGGGGTGTTTCTCATGATGCATTTTGAGGCTTGCACTAAGATTAGAATTGTCCTACCTTAAAATGGTATGCTAAGAGTCACCGCCCCCTACCCTGGATGTCAAGAGCTGAGCCGATTTCTTCTTCCATGCCCCTCTACCATGATGTTTCTGCCTTGGGCCCAGCCGACCACAGACTAAAACAGCTACAAACATGAGCCAAATCGAACCATTTCCCCTTTAAAATTGTGTGTGTCAGGTATTTTGTCTCAACATTGGACAACTGACTCATATAGTTGTTTATTGGTTGTGGAATAATGGATTATTTGCCCTTTGTGGTTTTTTGGAATTTTTCACATTTTCTATAAGTTTATTTTAAAATAAAATGGTGTATTTCTAGTTGCATTGGTAACTCCAACTTTGCTCTTACAGTTAAGAAAAAAGTTTTATTTATTTTTATTTTTAAATAGCACAAGGTCCCCAAAGCCTAGATTATATGTTTTCCTTTGCTGAGAATGACTGTAATTGTTCATTTATTATTTGTAATCACCCAAAGGGATAAACCAGGTGGAGGTTAGCATCACTTACAGATATAGAGGCATGGACTCAGAGGGAGAGACTTTACTTCTCTCATTTAAATAGCAGTAACAGAGCCAGGAGTAAAACACAGATCAATTACTTCATACCAAATCCATATTCTTTCTCAGTGACATGGGCTGGGCAAAGCGCTGAAGTGAACATGGATTCTGAGTGATCTTTACTTTCTGGAGAGTGGGAACCCTACCATTTTACCTTTAGATTGTCATGAGATGAAGTACTCCTCCCAAGATGATGACGAGTTTCTTCCATTTTCCAGTTTCTTCCATCTCTTCGCTAACCATCACGGGTTTAAGTGCTATCCCTTTTCCAGTCTTTTCCCTTGAGAAGCAGCTATATGGAGGTTCTTTCTTCTCTGGATCCCATACTACAATGCCAGTAGGACTTATATTCTTCCACCCTATGCTTATAGGGAATAAATCATCATGGACCTAGTGTGCCTTCATTTCTCTTTGGTGGGTTGAAGAATGTCAACACCAGCTTAACGACACCACTCCCACAAACCTGAGAGTCTTTTCAACTTGCCTTGTCAACTCCTACTATTCTCAATGTCTCAGGAAAGAGGAAATGGGCACTATTCATAAACCTCAGTATCTTAGAGTTGGACAAATACTATTTTCCCCAAATTTAGTGCCTTTAGAAAAGTCCAAAGACAGATGAAGCTGCATTAGTTTGAAGTTTTGAAGAAACTCCCCAGGGTCCATGTGGAAGAGAAATGATTCTAAATCTAGTACTGCAGACAGAGGCTGGAGCCTCCAATGGTGGAAGGACCCATTAGCTATGAGCAAGGAAGGCGTGAAGAATTTGCTTTTACCCTGTCGTTCCCAGTGAGATGGAGACCAGGGAGGGAGCTATTGGACATCACCTCATGGTTTTCTTTCCTTTGCTGACAACAATTGGTTTTCAGTCTCTGCAGAAATATTTTTGTCCTCCTCCTTTAATGAATGATTTTCATGAGTATTCAATTATATTTTATTATTTTCCATTTTAACAAATTCTTTTCTCCCACTTACCTACCAATAGTTACCCTTTCTGCTGCTGTTTACACATAAACTTCTTAAGAGTTTTTTATACATGTTATTTAAAGTCCAGTTAATCAGCTGAAAGACTTCTTTGCCAGGTTTTAGAAAGAGTCAAATAATTGTCCAAGGTTAAAAATAAGTCAAGATTAAAATTGAGTGGTTCAACAACTTGGAATCATTTCTTTTTAAAGTTAATTCCTAAGAAAGTAGATTGAACAATAGAATAAAGAAGAATAGCTTTGTTAGGTTTCTCTTCTGCTAGACTCTCAGAATTTCCCATGTTTGTTCTCGGTTTGATTTCATGCTTGGTTAAGTCTGGGTTTCTCTCTCTAATGTGTGTACTTTAATGCATGGTTTGCTTTTTATTTTTTTCATTTGTTCTTATTACAATACGTATTTACAATAGTAAAGTAGTTCACATACTACTTTCTGGTTTTGTTTCAAAGAAGCAAGTAATATGCTGCAAATATGATCCTTAGATCTTAGGAGGTCCTAGTGCCACAGTTTGTGTCAATTTGTTTCCCCTGTAGGAAATCGAGGGACGTATACTCATTCCTAGGAGTGTCAGTTGAAGAGACAGGAATGCCTAGATCTAAAAGCTAATGGAAGAGAAAACTGAAATTGGTGTAGTAATGTATCAGTGATCTCATAACAAAGGAGTCTGGAGGTGAAGTTGGCTTTAGGCTCCACCCTCTGAGATGATTTTCCTTCTGCTTCTATGTGTTGGTTTTCTTCTCAGCTCCACATCGGGATGGGTGGTACTGACTTAGGAACCATATTTTGACACACCTCATCTAGTACAAGCAAGAGTAAGCCTTGTCATCCCTTCATTAGCTTTTTCTGAGGGTTAGCTCTTCCCATTGCTTCTCCTCATCCCAGACCCCACATAGATTTCACTTTTATATCAACAGATAGGCATAGATAAACACCCACCTAATATTAACATAGTTAGGAGACTGGGAGCACCAGGATCTGCTCTACCTTCTCAGAACTCCTCCTGAGACTAGGATAGGGATGACTTTCCTCTAAATTGCCCAGAAGAAAGGTGGATAAATGAACAAAATTAAAGTTCGGTTTTTGTCCAGAAGGAATCAAATGGGGATGAAAGATAGAAGTTGGGATACCACCTAACTATAGTGGCTACAGATGCCAGATTCAGATCAGATGAGATTTTCTACATAAATTAAAGCAAAGGTGAAAGGGGATCCATGCTGAGACTGATGATTAGCTTGAGTTCATCAGGAGGGAGACATAGCTAAATTGGGAAAATAATCTAGGTGTCACACGTTAGGAATAGGTGAACTAGAACACGTCAGTGTAAAAATGCAAATAAAATCTTACTTCATGTACAAAGACACAATGTTAATCTGCCAATTTAAAATATGTTGTCAAGAATCACATCATTTCAAAACTTATTGGAAGAATGAATATTCTGAACCTTCTTTATACATTTATAACCTGGCTATAACACTTATAACCTGACTATAACATAGGTGGTCAACAGAAATACCATCCTGGCTTTGCAGGGTCCTCTACACCATGCTGTTTTTGCATAGGATGGAATGCCTATAAACTATTTTGATGACTACTATGCTATTATTTCAGCATTCATTATTATTATCACATAAAACATTTTTACAACCCGTAACAATGCCATTCATAGTATCAAAAGTAGATGTGGAAGTGCTCACACTGAAAAACGTGCCCCTGAATCAGTAGCTTTCTGAAGTTAAGTTATATGTGGTAAAATGCCAAGGAAGGGGAAATAACAATGCAGCCTGGTACAGGTAATATGGGAGAAGCGCTCTGCGAAGTGATAGGTATATTGATGGGAAGAGAAAAAGAAGCTTTGAAGCAAAAACATGTTACAACTTGTGAATGTGCTCTGAGAATGCATCTGTCTTATTTAATATTTGTTCCCTTGAGAAAAACATTCTTGAATTATGCAAGTTCAAATTATACAATGTCTGGCAAGATATATCCTTTGTATGAAATAAGACCTCCCCACATTTTTATAATCAGCAATAACTGAACTTAAAAATGTCAGTGCAGCTTAGCACTTAAATAAACAAGTTCTAGGTTGTCTTTTTAATAGGAAAACTGCATTTTTAGATTATATAATCCATCAGTTTGTATTGCTAGAAAGTGCTTAGCAAAGCCCAAGTACAAATAGAGGTAAAGGAAATGATTTTGGTGATAAGAATTGGGTAGTTAATATTTTCAAAGCATTTTGCTCAGACATGTGAAGAGCTACATTAATTTCCTTGAGATGTTTGGGAGAATGTGCAGTTATTAATCTAATTCAGCTTCCTGTTAATGCACAACTCACAGGAATGTTACAGCGTAATGGTCAGCTGTCGACATGATTTATGCCATTTATTATTTTTAAAAGGAGGAGTGTTCTGCATTTTTAAATTTCTATGTGATAACCTCAGCAGAGTGATGCTCCATTTCAGTTTCTACAGTGTAATAAAAACAGGTTTGGTTTTTCAACTTCAGCCGTGTGATTTGTGTGTGTAGTTTCAATTTGCGATGTGTCAGCCACTGAACAGCTGATTTAATAACAGTTAAGAACCTCTACCACATAGGAATGACTGAAATGGTGTTACTCCAGATCAATAGTATTGCCTAGTTTTACTGAGGAAATAAATCATTTTGCCACACGGTTGCCAAAATGTGAGGCTTGTTTGGATCAATGACACAACCCATGTTATCTTTGAAGAGACTATGAGGCCTTAGTTCATCAATCAAACCAACTTTAATTAAATCTAATTTAATGGACTACTGCCTAATAAAAGAACACTTACAAGAAAGTCATAGTTGAAGCACACAGGTCCTTTCTTTTCCTGGTAATAGCTAATCTACCAAAGGAAGGCAACACTTCCCTGAAGCTGGTTTGCACTCTCCTGGCTGATGATTTTCTGAGACTGGTTTCTCCCTGATATCCCTGTGCAAACCTTTCTCCTTTAATGGAAGACAAGGAATCTGTGGGCTGTAGCCAGGAGGCAAATGGGTCTTTAATTATATTTTTAATGTTTAAATTAGGTACCATCAGGGAACTGCTTCTATTTCCTTTTCTTTCATACAACTCTCTCTCTCTTCCTCTCTGATAAAAATATGTTTAATATAAAATTAGCCCTTTAGTTACTTTAAAATGTAGGATATTGCAGCATTAATTATATTCACAGTATTATCCACTCATCTTTATTTTCCAAACATTTTTATCACCCCAACAGAAGTTCAATAAACTTTAAGTAATAATTCCTAATCCTCCTCTTCCTCAGCTCTTCATAACTTCTAATCTATTGTTCATCCATATGAATTTTCCTACTCTAGATATTTCATGTAAGTAAATCACACAGTATTTTTCTTGCTGCGACTGCCTTCTTTCATTTAGCATCATTCAGATTATATATAGCATGTCAGAAGTTCCTTTTCTTAAAGGTCCTTCCTAGATTCATCAGACCAACTCATGATAGGCAGTTGTGTGAAGGCAGAGTGGGGCCTGACATAGAGGGTACAGGGGAGATTTCCTATAGGGAAGATTTACAAGAATGGGACTGGAGTAGAGTATATATGGGGAAGATGTACAGGTAGTGATGTTTGGACAAAGATCTGAAGAATGTCAAGGTTGTCTAGGTAAAAAGAATAAAGAGCGTTGTAATTAGATTGAAATGCTTGTAAGATCTAAAGGTACAAGAAGGCTGGAACCTTTGAAGACTTGAATTAAGACTTGACTGGCTGAGAACAAAGGGTTAGGGTAGTGGGTAAAACAAGGTAGGTGTTAGATCCATTAGATCATGGAGATCTGTATTCTTCTCTAGTACCGGGGATTAAACCCATAGACTCTACTACTGAGCAATATCCCCAGCTCTTTTTAGGCTTTATTTGAGACAAGGTCTCACTAAGGTGCCCGTTTGGGCCTCAAACTTGCAACCTTCCTCCTTTCACCTAGCGGAGCACTGGCATTATAGGTGTGTGCCATGAGACCCGGCTCGTGCAAGTTTTTTAAAAGACACATTAGACTTTGGATTACGAAGCTGTGTACGTGCCACGTTTGTGTTGTGGAAACTCACTTCGGCTGGCGTTTGAATCATGGATTGAAAGGCAAAAAGAGCTGGTTAAAGGAAGTCGGAAGGAAGCTGTAGTAGTCTAGGTAGAGATGCTTATGGGGCTTGAATCAGTGGGATTGAATCTGTTGTTTTAGAGAGATAGATGAATTAAAGAAATGCTGCAGAGACAAAGTTACTAAACATTCTAAGTTTCTTGTTACATATATGTTATCATTTTTAAAAAAGTCACCAAGGTCATGCTGACCGGGTATGGGCAGAAAGGAGAAGGAGGCATTGGCAGGCATACCCAGATTTCAGGCTGGGGCAGGTGATCAGACAGACCCCTGGGAGAGCACTGAGTTTGTATGGGGAAATTCCTGAGCTTGGTTCTGGACAGTATGAGGTACAGTTGATATTTATAGAGGTGGATATGTGGATCTTGGGCCTGAAGGAGAGCTCTGACTGTTGGTTACGCCTACTATTGTGAAATGCTACCCATTAGGTGAGGGTTCAATTGCAAGTCTAAATTCCTTGGAGAAAGTAGCAATGCAACACAGGGTTCTGTGCACAAAGAAACGTGTTAGGCAGAAAAGGCTCCGTGTAACAGTACTGAGCTTTGGAACTACAAACATGCGATCAGAATTGGGATATCAAGTCAAGGCTAGATTAGTGACAAACATGACTACGCTGAATTTTAGAGGCTGTGAACAAACTGTACTGTGAGTACACAGGTAGAGATGAATCTGTGCAGGTTGAATGAGGTAGATGGGGGGGCACAAAAAATTTTCAAAAGCTTAGCAGTCTTTATGCAGAGCTGACACTTACACATATTGACACTTTTCCCCCCCACACAAGAAGACTGCTATTTTTTTCCTACACTTCCTGACATTATGACAGAAGCAATGGCATGCTTGTACAATTCCACATTTTAGTTTCTTCTTCCCAGGTACATGGGAAGAATGGAATTCCCAGTCCCAGTTGCAGTTAGTGTCTTGGTGGCTGATTTCTGACCAACAGATGTGCATAGAAATAACATTCCTTATTTCCGGAACTCCCTGCTAATAGAGCTCAGGATATCCTTGTTTTGTTTGTTCTGCTGTATACTCATGAATCTAAAATGTTTTTAGAAATGTAGGGCACCGATATGAGAGTCCATGATGGAGAGTCCTTGGTTCCTGAGGTGCCAATGGAGGAGAGGCATGATAGGGAATATACCTGACCTATAATAGATTTGATGTGAGAGAAATAAACTTTAATTATGTTAAGCTTCCAAGACTCCAGGGTAATACAGTGTGCAAGGCAGAAAAATGATCTACCCTTTCCTAACTATTACCAAAGATGTCCAAATCCTTATCTCTAGAAATTGAATATGTTCAATTACATGATGGAGGGGAATTAAAATAGGAAATGGAATTAAGGTTGCTAATCAGCTGACCTTAAAATTCATCTAGATTATCCTGCTAGGCTTAATCACTGGAAACTTAGGAGCAGAGAACTTTTCTGAGCTGTTGTCAGAGAACTGTGATAAAGCAGCTGCATCAGAGAGATGTGACGCTGGTGGCTTACTGAGGGCACCGTGCCCTGGGGAATGTAGGCAGCCTCCAGAAGTTTGCCTCATTTAACTTGATTATGTCTTTAAAGGCATGTTGCTATTTCCAAACAGAGGCATATTAAGGGGGGGTTAGGACTCCAAATAAGAATAGTTTGAATATGGGGTAACACAATTTAGCCCCATCACACCAGACCTATAGACTTTTAGACAGTCGCAACCATGAAAATGCAAATCATGCTTTTACTTCATGAGTTTATTCGTATTACTGGATTATTTCTTTCATCAGCTCATGCCAAAGGCACAGCATGGACTGAGCAGAGCAGCAGGATTCTGGAGATCTATCAGGAGGAAGGATTTGGGCTCAGTGTAATGGATGGGCAATGCTGGTGAAAAACCAGTACTAAATGCTCCCTTGAAATTAGCTTTAAAATACACTATTAATCCAGGTGAATAGTGGAGTCTCAACTTGTTCCCCACTTCCCTTTTCCAACTGTGCACATTCATTTCGCCTTGTTACTGGTCAGCAGAAATGTCCACTGTAGTCCCTAAACATCATTAGAAAATATTATTTTGGAAACTAATATGGAAAACATCCACAGCTGTGTAATATTGTAAAGTTCTAGGTTCAAGGAAAAAACAGCCCAAGCTTCTAACCATTTAATTATGATATAAATCAAATGTTTTACAGAAGTATCTATCACACAATGAGGCTTCAGCGTTTGCTGTGTCTCCTGAGACTATGCCATGAAGCAAATCACTGTGGAAGGCAGAGTCAGTTTTAAATGCTTTAGAGATTGTACTCTGGTTTCAAGAAAATTATGGAGACCACTAAAATATAAAATATGTGCAAAACTACAATATCTATAAACCTTTATAATCATGTAAGTATTAAAATTATGTTCAAGGTCATAAAATAGGCACAAATATACTGTGTATATGGGTTATAAAATAGGTCCTAATGTATTATAAAATAGACACATTTTATTAAAAGTACACTTTACTGTATCATAAATTAACATATATCTAACAAATAATTACCTTTGAATTTGACTTATAATTCTGAAGTGTTATGGAGATGTGCTTTTGATAGTCTATTTCTCAAAATCATTCAGTAATATTTATCAGGGTGTTAGGATTGTATTTTTTTTCCCCATGGAGGTATCTCTTGGATTTAGTCTCAGAATTACTCTCAAAGTTGGAATCACACAGTCATTTTTTCATATAATGATGATATGATTAACAGTGTACCACATATGAGATGAGGGCCCCAGAAGATATCACCTAGTGACATTGTAGCTATCTTAGTTCATTTAATAACACTCTGATGTTTACAAGATGACAAATTACCTAAGAACGCAATTTCCAAACATGTCCCTGTTATTAAGGGACCCACCACCATATCTAAAGACACATCCTATAAAGCTGTGGATTTGGAAGTTACCTGTCCACTGAGGCTGTTTCTCTTGCAGCCTTGCTGCCTCTTTCTCTGATTGGCAATAGCAACCATTACCCAAGTGTCATTGTCTGACTGCCCCAAAGTGCACCTACTCCTTGGTTTCGGAGATTCCTCCTGTGGCATGATTTTTGTAGGGGAGGGGGAAAAGGATGGAAAGAGGAGGGATCAGGGTCTCCCCCACCAGACCTTCAACAGTTGGAAAGGGACAAGCCATTCAGCCGGGCACAGTTAAGCTCTAGAGACTGATGCAAACTGCAGAGAAAGCTGGCAAATAATGCCCTCTGGTGTTCAGAGTCCATGTTGCCCTTTGCCTTGAGTTTCCAAAAACAAGCAGTGCCAGCAGCTGGTCCTGGAGCCATTCTTCCCTTGTCTACGAGTTTCTGACTATATTCTCCAAGCCTGGTTCTTTAGTTGTCCTGTGGAGTTTACATGCTACTTGGAATCCTTCCAACAGCTTTCCTTTTGCTCTAATTAGCCCAAACTGACTTCTGTATCTTGCAGCTACCCGCTATATAGAAGTTTTAGAGGGCAAGGGCTGGTACAGCTGTGGGATACATTTGTATGGAGTGAATGATGCTGAAGTATGATTCATGAGATCCTAGTTTTTACACATTGCTGATATTCCTGTTGTAGAACTTTGGGCATTTTTTATGGGGACATCATCTTTTGTCAGGGACCTGAAGTCCTCTGAGTTCTCTCCCTTTCTCTGTCTCTGTCTCTGTCTCTGTCTCTGTCTCTGTCTCTGCCTCTCTCTCTCTTTCCCTTGCATTGCTACATCAGCCAGGTTTATACGAGTATCAGCCCTACCACCATCTTTAGAGCCTGCATTCTGGTATCAACATCAGGTGCTGGATGTTCAGATCCAGGCCACAGGTCTGGACCTTTCTTCATGATATTTTGCTGAGCTTCCCATTTGGAATGCTCTTTTTCTCTTCTAGCATCTGGTGTCACCTGGGGAACCCTGAGTGCAAACCACCAGATTGAATTTTAATGAGTAAAGGTACAAGTCTCACTTTCCTCCCAGGAAGCCGTGCGCTCCCACGTGAACCTCGCCACTTCACTCCAACAGAAGAAGTGGCAGCCAGGTTTTTAGTTAAGTCACTAAAGGACTATTTCAGTGACTAAGTTAGAGCAAGGGGCTGACATCAAAGCTCCAGAATCCAAGATCTAACATTAGCCTCTAAAGAGCAATCCTTTGAGAAAATAGTACAGTGACAGTTAGGAACCTTGGACAGGACCAGTAGCTTGGCCTTGCGGGTCTTGTTCCCGCTGTGCTTAATTGCCAGATATGGCAGCCTCCTGTGGAAGGGGCAGGTCTATTTCCCCTTAGAAGTCCTCTGCCTCATCTAGAGTATCTGCTTAATCATATCTTTTGAAGAAAGTATGGATTCTCCCTTCTATGATCTATTCCCAGGAAATAAACTCCATTAATTATCAAATCTGGAAAGGGTTTAAAGTGGAGGATTAGCCAAAAGGTTCACAAATTTGAAGACTAGCAACACACTTCATTAGGTTGTTTCAGACTTGTGTCTTTGAACCTATTACAGATACAAAATTCATCAGAGTTGGAATTTATAAAGCAAAATTCATTTATTAGTTTGCAATATGTGATTACCTAGTGCAGCTCTCTGTAGGTGGTATTCCCTTCCTGGGTATTTCTCATATAACTAAATGCAGATAAGAACACTGCTGGGTAAATATATAATTAAACTCCAAAGGGAATTGCGCATCCCCAAGGGATATTTCTAACAAGCTATGGCACCTTAACAGAAATACCTTGAGTCTCTTTAGGGAGAAAGAATATTTCTGTTCAGTGATTGTCTGAGAGAAAATAGCACAGCAGCTAGATCTCACTTTGGGGACTTTCAGCTGTTTTATTGTATGTGTTTAATTTTTTTCAATGCCTTGTCCTCCCCTGAATTCAGAAGACCCATACTTCTCACAGGTGTATCAGCTAATAGGTCTTTTTATTTTTGGTATGAATTAAAATCTATACTTTATATTCCTAAGACATTTTACATTTTGAAGCTAACCTTAAAATATGCCTTTAAGCATTGTTGTGATGGAAGGAAATCCACATACCAATGGCTGTGGATGAAAATATTTCTTTTCCTTTTTTCTTTCTTTGGTTTTGACAGTTGAACCCAGGGCCATATACATATATTCTCTTCCACCGAGCCACACCGCTACCCCTGCACATATTTCGTGGTCTGAGGGCAGTTAGTGTAATGGACACCACATCATGCGGGCAGACTCCTACCCTGTCTATAAATAACAACTTTCTGTTTCACTTTAAAGGTCCAGGATTGTCTGTGTGGAATTACGTAACTGTTGGGCGTGTTTTCTGGAAGAAACACTGACACTGTTTTCTCAGCAATGTTTTTTCTAAACTCCATGAGGGAATTCTCTCCTCTTTGCCTTATAATTCTCCAGCTCTCTAAGTATATTTCCATGTACAAGCTTTTGTCTCAGCTCTGTTCTTTCTTTAGCTTAAAAAACTTCTCACAGCTCGCTACATGACTCATTTCCTTCAACTCTGCTCAGAAAATCTCACCGAGGACAGACCTGCTCCACCTCTGATCCTCAATGGCTGCCTTGTCCTCTGTCACTATATCGTGCTTATTTTCTTCAGAGCACTTACTACCCTCTGCCAGTACATTTTATATTTATTTATTTATTTGCTTACATTTGTTAAACCAGCAGATGAATGAATGGCTGCATTAATCCCAGGTTTAGAGCTTGATTCCCCTGGATTATTCTGTCTGGTAGGCCCTTTTTTTTTGTTTTTCCCCTCCCTTCCTTCTTATTTTTTGTCCTAAAATAAACACATATTAAGATACTGACATCCTAGATTGGACAGGCTAATGTCTGTGAGCCAATAATGTTATCCAAGAGTTTTCATTGTGTTTTTTCCCAGATGCCAGTCTTGGGTAGTTCTGCTTCTGGGTTGTGCATATTTTAGGAGCTAAAACACTGCTTACTGATTAAAGCATTATGCTTTCCATGTGGCTTGAAGAATAACAATATAAAGAAGACCGAGCTCATGAATGCAGCACCTGTGTTGGGATTATTCTCTCCCGGAGCCCCAGTGCTGGGCACACTGAAGCCATTACAGCAATGTTTGTAGAGTGAATGAATGTGCATCAGTGATAAAACTCTGGGTTGTACAAAGTCTATATAAGGCTCTTTAGGGGTATAACGCATGAAGAAGCTAAATGCCCAGCAAGCTAGTTTTTAAAATGTTATTGATAACAATCATTTTGTCTCCTTAATTCGAGATCCTTTTTCTACTGCCCTTATTTAGATTTAAAAGGAAATGAGAATAAATGTACCAAATCATTGTTTCATATCTAATCATTAATTATCACTTATCCAAAGCAGAAACTCTATAATTTGGCTTCATAATTGTTGAAAGTAAATAATAAGGAAATAAATTTATATTAATAACTACTTTTCTGCAATTTTATTAATTTTAGAAATAACCAACATATATTTATATGTCAAAAAATTTAAAAGCTATCTAATGAAAACTTAAGGCTTTTTCTTACATATGTCTTCTAGTTCCTGTGTTATAGTCCCTAGATTAACCACAATTCCACTTTTTCCCCATAGATCCTAGTTCATGTAATGAGGGACAATTGAGGCTCAAATTGTTTCACACAATTTTAAAAATGTATTGGTTCACTTGAAATAAAGCCCAGAGTCAGTGCAGGCTCTGGGTCTGGGTGATTAAACTAGCTCACTAGCATTATTGGGCACTCCTGATATTTTCCTTTGACCAAAGAGCACTTGTCAGGGTTGCCAGAACTAATGGGGGTGGGAGAAGTGGTACTCCTTCCTTCACTCTCTGCCAACAGGAGAGAACCTTGCCTTTGTAAAGACTCCTGAAAGAATGAGGACAGTGAGCTTCTTTTCACATCTCATTGGTCTTACTAAGTCACATGATGACCTCCAGCCAATCACTGACCATAAGATAGTGACCCTCAGACCATTTAGGACTATGGCAGTGAAGACAGGGCTCAGGACAGCTTCCAGCAAGACACAGGGGCCATTGAGACCTAGGTATCTAATCAAAATCAGAAATCTGTGCTACATGTAATATTATGTAAAACCCCACTGTTTAATGTTTCTTCATTGTTTTATTTATAAAACATAAAAAAGTGAAACAGATTTATTTGAAGTCTGCATCAGTCATGGTTTTCTGCAGTAAAAGAACCGATAGGGACTTCTGGGAAGATGGCGACCAGGTGAGCAGCAAAGGAGGGATCCTTGCTGATAGAGTCCCCCAGCTAGAGACAGGCTTGGCGAGTGCAAACGCCGGGACCTCAGCTGGAAAGTTCAAACTGAACGTGTTTCTCCGCACTGCTGGAGACGCGGCGAGTTGGCCCAAATTGCCGTGGCGAGACGTGGGAAAGACCAGAGCGCTGGATACCAGAGACGCTTGGCGTGGCAGACGGGTGGCAGCTTGGCTGGGTCTGAGCGCCACGTGGGTGCAGGCGGCTCGGTCCCTCCTGCCTCCCGACCCTACACGGCTCGCCAGCAACTGCGGCCAAAAAATCGGCTTTTTACCGGCTGCAGCACGGGGCAGGCTCCACAAATCTGAGCGGCGAAATGGGATCCCTCTCCGGTTCCGGCCCCTGCCGCCAAAGCCCTCAGTGGCCTGCAGTCCACGGCCGAGGCGGCATGAGGAACACAGAGGAGCAGAGCACCTCGCTCCCTCCCCCACACCCGGAGAGCACGAGAATTGGCATTTTGGAACCTTCCTGCCGGCACGGATTCAGAAACGGGTGAGCTATCTGCGCATCGCTACCGGATCACTGAGTGGGGGAGGAGATATGTCCCCATAACTACAGGGAACCCTGGGCGGGTGGGGGAACGGATTCACATGCCCCACCCAGGTCTTCCGGTAGGGAGTAGCCCATCCCACAAACCAGCACCTGAGCAGCCTTTTAAGTGGAACTCTCAGCAGGAAGCTTAAGGGACATTCTCCCAAAGAAAGTAGTCATTGGAGCAGCCTTTGCAACAGACCTTTGCCTGGTGAACTGCCTGGGTAATTTATTGCTCAATATTTTCAATCTGTTACCCAAAAATGGGAAAACAGAAGAACAAAATGCAGTCTCAGAACTCAACCCCACCCAGAACAAATCCTGGATGCGAGGATATAGGGGAAAGTAGGAAGCCACATACCTGCAAATTTTGAAACGACTGCATCCGAAATAATGAAATAACTCCAACAGGCCATAGAAGAGCTTAAAGCAGAAATAAGCCACATACCTGAAATAATCTCTCAGGCAAAAAATGAACTGAAAACTATAATGGAAGAAATGTTCCATACACATAGAGAAGAAATAGATAAAAGATTAGAAGAAAGTAGGAAACAAATGGAAACGTTACAAGAGCAATTTAGGAATGAATTACCAAGAATGAAACAGGCCCAAAGAGATTGCCAGGAATTGAAAACTTCCATTGAAAGCTTGCAAAACCACTTAAATGAAACCAAAGATAGAATTTCAGACCTTGAAGACAGCATGGCAGCTTAAGAGCATGAAAGGAAGGATCTCATAAAATCATCAAAGACCCATGAAAAAATCAATCCAACAGCTGCAAGATGAGGCAAAACGAAATAATATTCGAGTAAAAGGAGTCAGTGAAACAGCAGGAGACAACTCAAATGATATAAAAAGAATATTTGCTGAAATAATAGGAGAAAATTTCCCAAACAAGGTAAATGATACAGAAGTACAGTTAACCAAGGCATATAGAACCCCAAAGACTCATAACCCAAGGAAAACCACACACAGACATATAATAGTCAAGATCCCAGATATCCAGCAAAAGAACACAATATTAAAAACTGCTAGAGAAAAGAAACAGATCACCTATAAAGGAAAACCCATCAGAATCATAGCAAACTTCTCAATGGAAACCACGAAATCAAGAAGAGCTTGGAGCGAGATATTACAGATTCTGACACAAAACAACTTCCAACCCAGACTGGTGTATCCTGCAAAACTATCCTTCAAATTCAATGGAGAAATAAAATATTTCCACACCAAAGAACAACTGAAGAACTTCATGAGTGCCAAACCAGCAATGTAAACAGCACTAAAAGATATTCTAGACAGAGAAAAAAGAGACCACAATCCCAAGAACAATGATAGAAATAATCCCCTAAGCAGAACAAGTAAACAGACAGCAAAAGAAGGAAAACAACAACAAGTAAATAACATGACTAGAAAAAGCGAACATATAACCATAATAACCATTAATGTAAATGGCCTAAATTCACAAGTCAAAAGGAAAAGATTGGAAGAGTGGATAAAGGAACACAATCCAACAATATGCTGTATACAGGAAACATATTTTACTCAAAAGGAAATCCACAGGTTGAAAGTTAAAGGTTGGAAAACAATTCTCCATGCAACAGGTCCCCAGAAAAAAGCAGGGGTAGCTATTATGTTTGCAAACAATGTAAACTTCAAACCAAAAACAATCAAAAGAGATAAAGAAGACCATTACATACTAGTTAGGGGAAAGCTGCAAGAGGAAGAGGTAACAATCCTAAACATTTATGCACCAAACAATGGAGCACCTAATTTTACAAGTCAAATCTTAACAGACGTGAAAAATCAAATAACTAATAACACTATTGTAATAGGAGACCTAAACACCCCTCTGACACAAAGAGACAGGTCAACTGGACAGAAACTCAGCAAAGAAATAACAGACCTGAACCAAAAGTGTGAACAAATGAACTTAGTGAATGTATACAGAGTGTTCCACCCCCCAACATCAGAATACACATTTTTCTCAGCTGCACATGGGTCTTTCTCTAAAATTGACCACATTCTAGCACATAGAGCATATCTGCTTAAATGCAAAAGAATTGAAATTATCCCATGCATATTATCTGACCACAGGGCAATGAAATTGGAAATTAATGACAAAGAGAACTCCAAAAACCACATAAACACTTGGAAATTAGACAACAATCTCCTGAATAACCAATGGGTCATACAAGAAGTTAAAGAAGAAATTAAAAAATACCTACAAATAGATGAAAATGCCAGTACAACCTACCGGAATCTGTGGGATGCAATGAAAGCAGTCCTCAGAGGAAAATTTATAGTGATGAACTCATATATAAAGAAAACAGAAAAAGAGCAAATAATTAGCCTAATGCTATACCTCAAACTCTTAGAAAAAGAGCAACAAGCCAAACCAAAAGCCCAAAGAAGGGAGGAGATTATAAAACTCAGGGCAGAAATTAATGCAATCGAGATGAAGAAAACTCTACAAAAAATTAGTGAGTCAGAGTTGGTTCTTCGAAAGAATAAATAAAATTGATAAACCCCTAGCCAACCTTATCAAAAAAAGAAGGGAAAGATCTCAAATTCACGCAATAAGGAATGAAAAAGATGAAGTCACTACAGATCCCACAGCAATCCAAAAGATCATTAATACCTACTTTGAAAATCTTTACTCCCATAAGATAGAAAATTCAGAAGAAATGGACAGATTCCTAGAAAGGTACAAATTATCAAAATTGAATCAGGAAGACGTAAAAATCCTGAACAACCCAATATCAATTAATGAGATTGAAAATGTCATTACAAACTTACCAACAAAGAAAAGCCCAGGCCCTGATGGATTCACAGCAGAATTCTATAAAACATTCAGAGAAGATTTAATGCCAACACTCCTCAAACTCTTCAATGAAATTGAAAAGGAAACAACTCTCCCTAATGCATTTCTGGAGGCAAGTATTATACTGATACCAAAATTGGAAAGAGAGCTATAGGCCAATCTCTCTAATGAACATAGATGCAAAGATACTCAACAAAATACTGGCAAATAGATTACAGCGAATCATTAGGAAAATTATACACCACGACCAGATAGGATTCATCCCAGGAATGCAGGGATGGTTCAATATTCGCAAATCAATAAATGTAATACATCATATTAATATAGTCAAAGACAAAAACCACATGATCATCTCAATAGATGCAGAAAAGGCTTTCGACAAAGTCCAACATGCATTCATGTTAAAAACCTTAGAAAAAATAGGAATAGATGGCCTCTACCTCAATCTGATCAAAGCCATCTATGACAAACCAACAGCCAACATCATACTAAATGGACACAAACTGAAAACTTTCACTTTAAAGTCAGGAACAAGACAAGGATGTCCATTGTCACCACTCCTATTCAACATAGTTCTGGAAGTATTAGCCAGAGCAATTAGACAAGAGAGAGAAATAAAAGGAATAAGGATAGGAAAGGAAGAAGTTAAATTATCACTATTTGCAGATGACATGATAGTATACATGGTGGACCCCAAAAACTCCACAAGAAAACTCCTGGAATTAATTGACAAATTCAGCAGCATAGCTGGATACAAAGTCAACACCCAAAAATCAATAGCATTCCTATACACGAACAACAAACAGACCAAGAGAGAAATTGAAGAAACCATACCTTTTACAATAGCAATCAAGAAATTGAAATACTTAGGAATCAATCTAACAAAGAATGTGAAAGATTTATTCAGTGAAAACTACAGTACTTTGAAAAAGGAGATCGAAGAAGATTTCAATAAATGGAAAAACATACCCTGCTCATGGTTAGGAAGAACTAACATCGTGAAAATGGCTATACTACCAAAACTGTTGTACAGATTCAATGCAATTCCCATTAATCTACCATTAGCATACCTCACAGATCTAGAGAAAATATGCCTCAAATTCATCTGGAACCAGAAGAGACCCAGAATAGCAAAAGCAATCCTGGTCAATAAGGACAAGTCAGGTGGAATCACAATCCCTGACCTGAAATTAAACTACAAAGCAACTGTAATAAAATCAACCTGGTACTGGCTAAAAAACAGACCTGAGGATCAATGGAACAGACTGGAAGATGCACCCACAACGAAAAACCCACTCAGCTACCTAATATTTGACAAAGGGGTCAACCAAACTCACTGGAAAAAAGAAGACCTGTTTAATAAATGGTGCTGGAAAAACTGGCTTGCCTCTTGCCGAAAACGGAAAATAGACCCACATCTATCACCATGCACCAAAATCAAGTCAAAATGGATCACAGACCTCAATATTAAAACAGAAACTCTAAATCTATTGGAAGAGAAAGTAGGTAAAAATCTTGAAGACATAGGAGTAGGAAGAGAGTTCATGAACAAAAATGAAACTGCAAGGGAAACACTTCAAAGAATCAATAACTGGGACCTCATCCTACTGAAAAGTTTTTGTACATCTAAAGAAATCACCAGCAAAGTAAAAAGAAAACCCACAAATTGGGAAAAAATCCTAGCTGGCTGTCCCTCAGACAAAGGACTGCTATCTAGAACATACAAAGAATTAA